>CAWUPM010000415.1:0-22000 GCA_963924295.1 Dioctria rufipes
TAGTAAATTTCTCAAAAAATTATTTTTTACGGTTGCAAATTTTTAATACGCCGAGGATTGCCTTTTCTATAGTGAATTTGTAAAAAAATAATTTTTTACTGTCGCAAATTTTAAATACGCCGAGGATTGCCTTTTCTATAGTAAATTTTTCAAGAAATTATTTTTTACTGTCGCGAATTTTAAATACGCCGAGGATTGCTTTTTCTATAGTGAATTTGTCAAAATAATATTTTTTATTGTCTCAAATTTTAAATACGCCGAGGATTGCATTTTCTATAGTGAATTTTTCAAAAAATAATTTTTTACTGTCGAAAATTTTAAACACGCCGTGTATTGCCTTTTCTATAGTAAATTTATCAAAAAATAATTTTTTACTGTCGCAAATTTTAAATACGCCGAGGATTGCCTTTTATTTAGTGAATTTGTCAAAATAATATTTTTTACTGTCGCAAGTTTTGAATACGCCGATGATTGCCTTTTCTATAGTGAATTTGTCAAAAAATAATTTTTCACTGTCGCAAATTTTAAATACGCCGAGGATTGCCTTTTCTATAGTGAATTTGTCAAAAAATAATTTTTTACTGTCGCAAATTTTAAATATACCGAGGATTGCTTTTTCTATAGTGAATTTTTCAAAAAATAAATTTTTACAGTGGCAAATTTTAAATATACCGATGGTTGCCTTTTCTATAGTGAATTTTTCAAAAAATTATTTTTTGCTGTCGCAAATTTTAAATACGCCGAGGATTGCCTTTTCTATAGTGAATTTGTCAAAAAATAAATTTTTACTGTCGCAAATTTTTAATACGTCGAGGATTGCCTTTTCTATAGTAAATTTGTCAAAAAATAAATTTTTACTGTCGCAAATTTTAAATACGCCGAGTATTGCCTTTTCTATAGTATATTTTTCAAAAAATAATTTTTTATTGTCGCAAATTTTAAATACGCCGAGGATTGCCTTTTCTATAGTAAATTTTTCAAAAAATAATTTTTTACTGTCGCAAATTTTAAATACGCCGAGCATTGCCTTTTGTATAGTAAATTTCTCAAAAAATTATTTTTTACGGTCGCAAATTTTTAATACGCCGAGGATTGCCTTTTGTATAGTGAATTTGTCAAAAAAGAAATTTTTACTGTCGCAAATTTTAAATACGCCGAGGATTGCCTTTTCTATAGTAAATTTTTCAAAAAATAATGTTCTACTGTCGCAAATTTTAAATACGCCGAGGATTGCCTTTTCTGTAGTAAATTTCTCAAAAAATTATTTTTTACGGTTGCAAATTTTTAATACGCCGAGGATTGCCTTTTCTATAGTGAATTTGTCAAAAAATAATTTTTTACTGTCGCAAATTTTAAATACGCCGAGGATTGCCTTTTCTATAGTAAATTTTTCAAGAAATTATTTTTTACTGTCGCAAATTTTAAATACGCCGAGGATTGCCTTTTCTATAGTGGATTTGTCAAAATAATATTTTTTACTGTCGCAAATTTTAAATACGCCGAGGATTGCCTTTTCTATAGTGAATTTGTCAAAAAATAAATTTTTACTGTTGCAAATTTTTAATACGCCGAGGATTGCCTTTTCTATAGTAAATTTGTCAAAAAATAAATTTTTACTGTCGCAAATTTTAAATACGCCGGGTATTGCCTTTTCTATAGTATATTTTTCAAAAAATAATTTTTTACTGTCGCAAATTTTAAATACGCCGAGCATTGCCTTTTCTATAGTAAATTTCTCAAAAAATTATTTTTTACGGTCGCAAATTTTTAATACGCCGAGGATTGCCTTTTGTATAGTGAATTTTTCAAAAAATAAATTTTTACTGTCGCAAATTTTAAATACGCCGAGGATTGCCTTTTCTATAGTAAATTTTTCAAAAAATAATGTTCTACTGTCGCAAATTTTAAATACGCCGAGGATTGCCTTTTCTGTAGTAAATTTCTCAAAAAATTATTTTTTACGGTTGCAAATTTTTAATACGCCGAGGATTGCCTTTTCTATAGTGAATTTGTCAAAAAATAATTTTTTACTGTCGCAAATTTTAAATACGCCGAGGATTGCCTTTTCTATAGTAAATTTTTCAAGAAATTATTTTTTACTGTCGAAAATTTTAAACACGCCGAGTATTGCCTTTTCTATAGTAAATTTATCAAAAAATAATTTTTTACTGTCGCAAATTTTAAATACGCCGAGGATTGCCTTTTATTTAGTGAATTTGTCAAAATAATATTTTTTACTGTCGCAAGTTTTGAATACGCCGAGGATTGCCTTTTCTATAGTGAATTTGTCAAAAAATAATTTTTTACTGTCGCAAATTTTAAATACGCCGAGGATTGCCTTTTCTATAGTGAATTTGTCAAAAAATAATTTTTTACTGTCGCAAATTTTAAATATACCGAGGATTGCTTTTTCTATAGTGAATTTTTCAAAAAATAAATTTCTACAGTGGCAAATTTTAAATATACCGATGATTGCCTTTTCTATAGTGAATTTTTCAAAAAATTATTTTTTGCTGTCGCAAATTTTAAATACGCCGAGGATTGCCTTTTCTATAGTGAATTTGTCAAAAAATAAATTTTTACTGTCGCAAATTTTTAATACGCCGAGGATTGCCTTTTGTATAGTGAATTTGTCAAAAAATAAATTTTTACTGTCGCAAATTTTAAATACGCCGAGGATTGCCTTTTCTATAGTAAATTTTTCAAAAAATAATTTTTTACTGTCGCAAATTTTAAATACGCCGAGGATTGCCTTTTCTGTAGTAAATTTCTCAAAAAATTATTTTTTACGGTTGCAAATTTTTAATACGCCGAGGATTGCCTTTTCTATAGTGAATTTGTAAAAAAATAATTTTTTACTGTCGCAAATTTTAAATACGCCGAGGATTGCCTTTTCTATAGTAAATTTTTCAAGAAATTATTTTTTACTGTCGCGAATTTTAAATACGCCGAGGATTGCTTTTTCTATAGTGAATTTGTCAAAATAATATTTTTTATTGTCTCAAATTTTAAATACGCCGAGGATTGCATTTTCTATAGTGAATTTTTCAAAAAATAATTTTTTACTGTCGAAAATTTTAAACACGCCGTGTATTGCCTTTTCTATAGTAAATTTATCAAAAAATAATTTTTTACTGTCGCAAATTTTAAATACGCCGAGGATTGCCTTTTATTTAGTGAATTTGTCAAAATAATATTTTTTACTGTCGCAAGTTTTGAATACGCCGATGATTGCCTTTTCTATAGTGAATTTGTCAAAAAATAATTTTTCACTGTCGCAAATTTTAAATACGCCGAGGATTGCCTTTTCTATAGTGAATTTGTCAAAAAATAATTTTTTACTGTCGCAAATTTTAAATATACCGAGGATTGCTTTTTCTATAGTGAATTTTTCAAAAAATAAATTTTTACAGTGGCAAATTTTAAATATACCGATGGTTGCCTTTTCTATAGTGAATTTTTCAAAAAATTATTTTTTGCTGTCGCAAATTTTAAATACGCCGAGGATTGCCTTTTCTATAGTGAATTTGTCAAAAAATAAATTTTTACTGTCGCAAATTTTTAATACGTCGAGGATTGCCTTTTCTATAGTAAATTTGTCAAAAAATAAATTTTTACTGTCGCAAATTTTAAATACGCCGAGTATTGCCTTTTCTATAGTATATTTTTCAAAAAATAATTTTTTATTGTCGCAAATTTTAAATACGCCGAGGATTGCCTTTTCTATAGTAAATTTTTCAAAAAATAATTTTTTACTGTCGCAAATTTTAAATACGCCGAGCATTGCCTTTTGTATAGTAAATTTCTCAAAAAATTATTTTTTACGGTCGCAAATTTTTAATACGCCGAGGATTGCCTTTTGTATAGTGAATTTGTCAAAAAAGAAATTTTTACTGTCGCAAATTTTAAATACGCCGAGGATTGCCTTTTCTATAGTAAATTTTTCAAAAAATAATGTTCTACTGTCGCAAATTTTAAATACGCCGAGGATTGCCTTTTCTGTAGTAAATTTCTCAAAAAATTATTTTTTACGGTTGCAAATTTTTAATACGCCGAGGATTGCCTTTTCTATAGTGAATTTGTCAAAAAATAATTTTTTACTGTCGCAAATTTTAAATACGCCGAGGATTGCCTTTTCTATAGTAAATTTTTCAAGAAATTATTTTTTACTGTCGCAAATTTTAAATACGCCGAGGATTGCCTTTTCTATAGTGGATTTGTCAAAATAATATTTTTTACTGTCGCAAATTTTAAATACGCCGAGGATTGCCTTTTCTATAGTGAATTTGTCAAAAAATAAATTTTTACTGTTGCAAATTTTTAATACGCCGAGGATTGCCTTTTCTATAGTAAATTTGTCAAAAAATAAATTTTTACTGTCGCAAATTTTAAATACGCCGGGTATTGCCTTTTCTATAGTATATTTTTCAAAAAATAATTTTTTACTGTCGCAAATTTTAAATACGCCGAGCATTGCCTTTTCTATAGTAAATTTCTCAAAAAATTATTTTTTACGGTCGCAAATTTTTAATACGCCGAGGATTGCCTTTTGTATAGTGAATTTTTCAAAAAATAAATTTTTACTGTCGCAAATTTTAAATACGCCGAGGATTGCCTTTTCTATAGTAAATTTTTCAAAAAATAATGTTCTACTGTCGCAAATTTTAAATACGCCGAGGATTGCCTTTTCTGTAGTAAATTTCTCAAAAAATTATTTTTTACGGTTGCAAATTTTTAATACGCCGAGGATTGCCTTTTCTATAGTTTTCTTCAAGAAAGAATTTTTTGGGATATCTCCGGTATATAGCAAAAGCTAAAAAATGTTCTAATTTGTTATTTCATCACATAACCCATTAATTTTTGATGACAAGTTTCAAGTCTTGGTTTGACTCATCAACAGGTCCCAAATAGCGAAATTGGGTGATTAGAAAAACAAATGAAAAAATGAAAAAAGAAGAAAGAAATGAAAAGTTTAAGAAAAATAGAAAAAAACAATTTTTTTTATTTATTAAAAAAAATTTAAAAAATTTTAAAAAACAGATTCATTCGAAGCGAATCGAACCTGTATACGCCACGCAGTGGGCTGAAAAATGAGGAAGAAAAAGGAAGAAGAAGAAGCGTTTCGTGTCAGCAGAAAACCTTCCACTCATCGGTGCAGCTTGGTTTTCTGCCTGCTGCAGACGCTTGAAAATAGATCAAACCGATCTCTTCTCATATAAACTCAGAATATATTCTGGGTGTGAATTATATGAGGAAAAAACACTCCTATACAATCCCAGGAGGAATAATGAATAAAAAGAGATTACTCTTTTGGACTTTTTACCGGGTTAAACTTAATTTTCTTCAAGAAAGAATTTTTTGGGATATCTCCGGTATATAGCAAAAGCTAAAAAATGTTCTAATTTGTTATTTCATCACACAACCCATTAATTTTTGATGACAAGTTTCAAGTCTTGGTTTGACTCATCAACAGGTCCCAAATAGCGAAATTGGGTGATTAGAAAAACAAATGAAAAAATGAAAAAAGAAGAAAGAAATGAAAAGTTTAAGAAAAATAGAAAAAAACAATTTTTTTTTTTTTATTTATTAAAAAAAAATTTAAAAAATTTTAAAAAACAGATTCATTCGAAGCGAATCGAACCTGTATACGCCACGCAGTGGGCTGAAAAATGAGGAAGAAAAAGGAAGAAGAAGAAGCGTTTCGTGTCAGCAGAAAACCTTCCACTCATCGGTGCAGCTTGGTTTTCTGCCTGCTGCAGACGCTTGAAAATAGATCAAACCGATCTCTTCTCATATAAACTCAGAATATATTCTGGGTGTGAATTATATGAGGAAAAAACACTCCTATACAATCCCAGGAGGAATAATGAATAAAAAGAGATTACTCTTTTGGACTTTTTACCGGGTTTAAACTTAATTTTCTTCAAGAAAGAATTTTTTGGGATATCTCCGGTATATAGCAAAAGCTAAAAAATGTTCTAATTTGTTATTTCATCACACAACCCATTAATTTTTGATGACAAGTTTCAAGTCTTGGTTTGACTCATCAACAGGTCCCAAATAGCGAAATTGGGTGATTAGAAAAACAAATGAAAAAATGAAAAAAGAAGAAAGAAATGAAAAGTTTAAGAAAAATAGAAAAAAACAATTTTTTTTATTTATTAAAAAAAATTTAAAAAATTTTAAAAAACAGATTCATTCGAAGCGAATCGAACCTGTATACGCCACGCAGTGGGCTGAAAAATGAGGAAGAAAAAGGAAGAAGGGACCTGTTGATGAGTCAAACCAAGACTTGAAACTTGTCATCAAAAATTAATGGGTTGTGTGATGAAATAACAAATTAGAACATTTTTTAGCTTTTGCTATATACCGGAGATATCCCAAAAAATTCTTTCTTGAAGAAAATTAAGTTTAACCCGGTAAAAAGTCCAAAAGAGTAATCTCTTTTTATTCATTATTCCTCCTGGGATTGTATAGGAGTGTTTTTTCCTCATATAATTCACACCCAGAATATATTCTGAGTTTATATGAGAAGAGATCGGTTTGATCTATTTTCAAGCGTCTGCAGCAGGCAGAAAACCAAGCTGCACCGATGAGTGGAAGGTTTTCTGCTGACACGAAACGCTTCTTCTTCTTCCTTTTTCTTCCTCATTTTTCAGCCCACTGCGTGGCGTATACAGGTTCGATTCGCTTCGAATGAATCTGTTTTTTAAAATTTTTTAAATTTTTTTTTTAATAAATAAAAAAAAATTGTTTTTTTCTATTTTTCTTAAACTTTTCATTTCTTTCTTCTTTTTTCATTTTTTCATTTGTTTTTCTAATCACCCAATTTCGCTATTTGGGACCTGTTGATGAGTCAAACCAAGACTTGAAACTTGTCATCAAAAATTAATGGGTTGTGTGATGAAATAACAAATTAGAACATTTTTTAGCTTTTGCTATATACCGGAGATATCCCAAAAAATTCTTTCTTGAAGAAAATTAAGTTTAACCCGGTAAAAAGTCCAAAAGAGTAATCTCTTTTTATTCACATTATTCCTCCTGGGATTGTATAGGAGTGTTTTTTCCTCATATAATTCACACCCAGAATATATTCTGAGTTTATATGAGAAGAGATCGGTTTGATCTATTTTCAAGCGTCTGCAGCAGGCAGAAAACCAAGCTGCACCGATGAGTGGAAGGTTTTCTGCTGACACGAAACGCTTCTTCTTCTTCCTTTTTCTTCCTCATTTTTCAGCCCACTGCGTGGCGTATACAGGTTCGATTCGCTTCGAATGAATCTGTTTTTTAAAATTTTTTAAATTTTTTTTAATAAATAAAAAAAAAATTGTTTTTTTTTCTATTTTTCTTAAACTTTTCATTTCTTTCTTCTTTTTTCATTTTTTCATTTGTTTTTCTAATCACCCAATTTCGCTATTTGGGACCTGTTGATGAGTCAAACCAAGACTTGAAACTTGTCATCAAAAATTAATGGGTTGTGTGATGAAATAACAAATTAGAACATTTTTTAGCTTTTGCTATATACCGGAGATATCCCAAAAAATTCTTTCTTGAAGAAAATTAAGTTTAAACCCGGTAAAAAGTCCAAAAGAGTAATCTCTTTTTATTCATTATTCCTCCTGGGATTGTATAGGAGTGTTTTTTCCTCATATAATTCACACCCAGAATATATTCTGAGTTTATATGAGAAGAGATCGGTTTGATCTATTTTCAAGCGTCTGCAGCAGGCAGAAAACCAAGCTGCACCGATGAGTGGAAGGTTTTCTGCTGACACGAAACGCTTCTTCTTCTTCCTTTTTCTTCCTCATTTTTCAGCCCACTGCGTGGCGTATACAGGTTCGATTCGCTTCGAATGAATCTGTTTTTTAAAATTTTTTAAATTTTTTTTTTAATAAATAAAAAAAAAATTGTTTTTTTCTATTTTTCTTAAACTTTTCATTTCTTTCTTCTTTTTTCATTTTTTCATTTGTTTTTCTAATCACCCAATTTCGCTATTTGGGACCTGTTGATGAGTCAAACCAAGACTTGAAACTTGTCATCAAAAATTAATGGGTTGTGTGATGAAATAACAAATTAGAACATTTTTTAGCTTTTGCTATATACCGGAGATATCCCAAAAAATTCTTTCTTGAAGAAAATTAAGTTTAACCCGGTAAAAAGTCCAAAAGAGTAATCTCTTTTTATTCATTTTCTATAGTGAATTTGTCAAAAAATAATTTTTTACTGTCGCAAATTTTAAATACGCCGAGGATTGCCTTTTCTATAGTAAATTTTTCAAGAAATTATTTTTTACTGTCGAAAATTTTAAACACGCCGAGTATTGCCTTTTCTATAGTAAATTTATCAAAAAATAATTTTTTACTGTCGCAAATTTTAAATACGCCGAGGATTGCCTTTTATTTAGTGAATTTGTCAAAATAATATTTTTTACTGTCGCAAGTTTTGAATACGCCGAGGATTGCCTTTTCTATAGTGAATTTGTCAAAAAATAATTTTTTACTGTCGCAAATTTTAAATACGCCGAGGATTGCCTTTTCTATAGTGAATTTGTCAAAAAATAATTTTTTACTGTCGCAAATTTTAAATATACCGAGGATTGCTTTTTCTATAGTGAATTTTTCAAAAAATAAATTTCTACAGTGGCAAATTTTAAATATACCGATGATTGCCTTTTCTATAGTGAATTTTTCAAAAAATTATTTTTTGCTGTCGCAAATTTTAAATACGCCGAGGATTGCCTTTTCTATAGTGAATTTGTCAAAAAATAAATTTTTACTGTCGCAAATTTTTAATACGCCGAGGATTGCCTTTTCTATAGTAAATTTGTCAAAAAATAAATTTTTACTGTCGCAAATTTTAAATACGCCGAGTATTGCCTTTTCTATAGTATATTTTTCAAAAAATAATTTTTTATTGTCGCAAATTTTAAATACGCCGAGGATTGCCTTTTATATAGTAAATTTTTCAAAAAATAATTTTTTACTGTCGCAAATTTTAAATACGCCGAGGATTGCCTTTTCTATAGTAAATTTCTCAAAAAATTATTTTTTTACTGTCGCAAATTTTTAATACGCCGAGGATTGCCTTTTCTATAGTGAATTTGTCAAAAAATTATTTTTTACTGTCGCAAATTTTAAATACGCCGAGGATTGCCTTTTCTATAGTAAATTTTTCAAAAAATAATTTTTTACTGTCGCAAATTTTAAATACGCCGAGGATTGCCTTTGCTATAGCAAATTTCTCAAAAAATTATTTTTTACTGTCGCAAATTTTTAATACGCCGAGGATTGCCTTTTCTATAGTGAATTTGTCAAAAAATAATTTTTTACAGTCGCAAATTTTAAATACGCCGAGGATTGCCTTTTCTATAGTAAATTTTTCAAAAAATAATTTTTTACTGTCGCAAATTTTAAATACGCCGAGGATTGCCTTTTCTATAGTAAATTTCTGAAAAAATTATTTTTTACTGTCGCAAATTTTAAATATACCGAGGATTGCTTTTTCTATAGTGAATTTTTCAAAAAAATAAATTTCTACAGTGGCAAATTTTAAATATACCGATGATTGCCTTTTCTATAGTGAATTTTTCAAAAAATTATTTTTTGCTGTCGCAAATTTTAAATACGCCGAGGATTGCCTTTTCTATAGTGAATTTGTCAAAAAATAAATTTTTACTGTCGCAAATTTTTAATACGCCGAGGATTGCCTTTTCTATAGTAAATTTGTCAAAAAATAAATTTTTACTGTCGCAAATTTTAAATACGCCGAGTATTGCCTTTTCTATAGTATATTTTTCAAAAAATAATTTTTTATTGTCGCAAATTTTAAATACGCCGAGGATTGCCTTTTATATAGTAAATTTTTCAAAAAATAATTTTTTACTGTCGCAAATTTTAAATACGCCGAGGATTGCCTTTTCTATAGTAAATTTCTCAAAAAATTATTTTTTACTGTCGCAAATTTTTAATACGCCGAGGATTGCCTTTTCTATAGTGAATTTGTCAAAAAATTATTTTTTACTGTCGCAAATTTTAAATACGCCGAGGATTGCCTTTTCTATAGTAAATTTTTCAAAAAATAATTTTTTACTGTCGCAAATTTTAAATACGCCGAGGATTGCCTTTGCTATAGCAAATTTCTCAAAAAATTATTTTTTACTGTCGCAAATTTTTAATACGCGAGGATTGCCTTTTCTATAGTGAATTTGTCAAAAAATAATTTTTTACAGTCGCAAATTTTAAATACGCCGAGGATTGCCTTTTCTATAGTAAATTTTTCAAAAAATAATTTTTTACTGTCGCAAATTTTAAATACGCCGAGGATTGCCTTTTCTATAGTAAATTTCTGAAAAAATTATTTTTTACGGTCGCAAATTTTAAATACGCCGATTATTGCCTTTTCTATAGTAAATTTTTCAAAAAATAATTTTTTACTGTCGCAAAATTTAAATACGCCGAGGATTGCCTTTTCTATAGTAAATTTTTCAAAAAATAATTTTTTACTGTCGCAAATTTTAAATACGCCGAGGATTGCCTTTTCTATAGTAAATTTTTCAAAAAATAATTTTTTACTGTTTAAATACGCCGAGGATTGCCTTTTCTATAGTAAATTTTTCAAAAAATAATTGTTTACTGTCGCAAATTTTAAATACGCCGAGGATTGCCTTTTCTATAGTAAATTTTTCAAAAAATAATTTTTTACTGTCGCAAATTTTAAATACGCCGAGGATTGCCTTTTCTATAGTAAATTTTTCAAAAAATAATTTTTTACTGTCGCAAATTTTAAATACGCCGAGGATTGCCTTTTCTATAGTAAATTTCTCAAAAAATTATTTTTTACGGTCGCAAATTTTTAATACGCCGAGGATTGCCTTTTCTATAGTGAATTTGTCAAAAAATAATTTTTTATTGTCGCAAATTTTAAATACGCCGAGGATTGCCTTTTCTATAGTAAATTTTTCAAAAAATAATTTTTTACTGTCGCAAATTTTAAATACGCCGAGGATTGCCTTTTCTATATTAAATTTCTCAAAAAATTATTTTTTACGGTCGCAGATTTTTAATACGCCGAGGATTGCCTTTTCTATAGTGAATTTGTCAAAAAATAATTTTTTACTGTCGCACATTTTAAATACGCCGAGGATTGCCTTTTCCATAGTAAATTTTTCAAAAAATAATTTTTTACTGTCGCAAATTTTAAATACGCCGAGGATTGCCTTTTCTATAGTGAATTTGTCAAAATAATATTTTTTACTGTCGCAAATTTTAAATACGCCGCGGATTGCCTTTTCTGTAGTAAATTTCTCAAAAAATTATTTTTTACGGTTGCAAATTTTTAATACGCCGAGGATTGCCTTTTCTATAGTGAATTTGTCAAAAAATAATTTTTTTACTGTCGCAAATTTTAAATACGCCGAGGATTGCCTTTTCTATAGTAAATTTTTCAAGAAATTATTTTTTACTGTCGCAAATTTTAAATACGCCGAGGATTGCCTTTTCTATAGTGAATTTGTCAAAATAATATTTTTTACTGTCGCAAATTTTAAATACGCCGAGGATTGCCTTTTCTATAGTGAATTTGTCAAAAAATAAATTTTTTCTGTTGCAAATTTTTAATACGCCGAGGATTGCCTTTTCTATAGTAAATTTGTCAAAAAATAAATTTTTACTGTCGCAAATTTTAAATACGCCGGGTATTGCCTTTTCTATAGTATATTTTTCAAAAAATAATTTTTTACTGTCGCAAATTTTAAATACGCCGAGCATTGCCTTTTCTATAGTAAATTTCTCAAAAAATTATTTTTTTACGGTCGCAAATTTTTAATACGCCGAGGATTGCCTTTTGTATAGTGAATTTGTCAAAAAATAAATTTTTACTGTCGCAAATTTTAAATACGCCGAGGATTGCCTTTTCTATAGTAAATTTTTCAAAAAATAATGTTCTACTGTCGCAAATTTTAAATACGCCGAGGATTGCCTTTTCTGTAGTAAATTTCTCAAAAAATTATTTTTTACGGTTGCAAATTTTTAATACGCCTAGGATTGCCTTTTCTATAGTGAATTTGTCAAAAAATCATTTTTTACTGTCGCAAATTTTAAATACGCCGAGGATTGCCTTTTCTATAGTAAGTTTTTCAAGAAATTATTTTTTACTGTCGAAAATTTTAAACACGCCGAGTATTGCCTTTTCTATAGTAAATTTATCAAAAAATAATTTTTTACTGTCGCAAATTTTAAATACGCCGAGGATTGCCTTTTCTATAGTGAATTTGTCAAAAAATAATTTTTTACTGTCGCAAATTTTAAATATACCGAGGATTGCTTTTTCTATAGTGAATTTTTCAAAAAATAAATTTCTACAGTGGCAAATTTTAAATATACCGATGATTGCCTTTTCTATAGTGAATTTTTCAAAAAATTATTTTTTGCTGTCGCAAATTTTAAATACGCCGAGGATTGCCTTTTCTATAGTGAATTTGTCAAAAAATAAATTTTTACTGTCGCAAATTTTTAATACGCCGAGGATTGCCTTTTCTATAGTAAATTTGTCAAAAAATAAATTTTTACTGTCGCAAATTTTAAATACGCCGAGTATTGCCTTTTCTATAGTATATTTTTCAAAAAATAATTTTTTATTGTCGCAAATTTTAAATACGCCGAGGATTGCCTTTTATATAGTAAATTTTTCAAAAAATAATTTTTTACTGTCGCAAATTTTAAATACGCCGAGGATTGCCTTTTCTATAGTAAATTTCTCAAAAAATTATTTTTTACTGTCGCAAATTTTTAATACGCCGAGGATTGCCTTTTCTATAGTGAATTTGTCAAAAAATAATTTTTTTACTGTCGCAAATTTTAAATACGCCGAGGATTGCCTTTTCTATAGTAAATTTTTCAAAAAATAATTTTTTACTGTCGCAAATTTTAAATACGCCGAGGATTGCCTTTGCTATAGCAAATTTCTCAAAAAATTATTTTTTACTGTCGCAAATTTTTAATACGCCGAGGATTGCCTTTTCTATAGTGAATTTGTCAAAAAATAATTTTTTACAGTCGCAAATTTTAAATACGCCGAGAATTGCCTTTTCTATAGTAAATTTTTCAAAAAATTATTTTTGACTGTCGCAAATTTTAAATACGCCGAGGATTGCCTTTCTATAGTAAATTTTTCAAAAAATAATTTTTTACTGTCGCAAATTTTAAATACGCCGAGGATTGCCTTTTCTATAGTAAATTTCTGAAAAAATTATTTTTTACGGTCGCAAATTTTAAATACGCCGATTATTGCCTTTTCTATAGTAAATTTTTCAAAAAATAATTTTTTACTGTCGCAAATTTTAAATACGCCGAGGATTGCCTTTTCTATAGTAAATTTTTCAAAAAATAATTGTTTACTGTCGCAAATTTTAAATACGCCGAGGATTGCCTTTTCTATAGTAAATTTTTCAAAAATAATTTTTTACTGTCGCAAATTTTAAATACGCCGAGGATTGCCTTTTCTATAGTAAATTTTTCAAAAAATAATTTTTTACTGTCGCAAATTTTAAATACGCCGAGGATTGCCTTTTCTATAGTAAATTTCTCAAAAAATTATTTTTTACGGTCGCAAATTTTAAAATACGCCGAGGATTGCCTTTTCTATAGTGAATTTGTCAAAAAATAATTTTTTACTGTCGCAAATTTTAAATACGCCGAGGATTGCCTTTTCTATAGTAAATTTTTCAAAAAATAATTTTTTACTGTCGCAAATTTTAAATACGCCGAGGAATGCCTTTTCTATATTAAATTTCTCAAAAAATTATTTTTTACGGTCGCAGATTTTTAATACGCCGAGGATTGCCTTTTCTATAGTGAATTTGTCAAAAAATAATTTTTTACTGTCGCACATTTTAAATACGCCGAGGATTGCCTTTTCTATAGTAAATTTTTCAAAAAAATAATTTTTACTGTCGCAAATTTTAAATACGCCGAGGATTGCCTTTTCTATAGTAAATTTTTCAAAAAATAATTTTTTACTGTCGCAAATTTTAAATACGCCGAGGATTGCCTTTTCCATAGTAAATTTTTCAAAAAATAATTTTTTACTGTCGCAAATTTTAAATACGCCGAAGATTGCCTTTTCTATAGTAAATTTTTCAAAAAATAATTTTTTACTGTCGCAAATTTTAAATACGTCGAGGATTGCCTTTTCTATAGTAAATTTTTCAAAAATAATTTTTTACTGTCACAAATTTTAAATACGACGAGGATTGCCTTTTCTATAGTAAATCTTTCAAAAAATAATTTGTTACTGTCGCAAATTTTAAATACGCCGAGGATTGCATTTTCTATAGTAAATTTTTCAAAAAATAATTTTTTACTGTCGCAAATTTTAAATACGCCGAAGATTGCCTTTTCTATAGTAAATTTTTCAAAAAATAATTTTTTACTGTCGCAAATTTTAAATACGCCGAGGATTGCCTTTTCTATAGTAAATTTTTCGAAAAATAATTTTTTACTGTCGCAAATTTTAAATACGCCGAGGATTGCCTTTTCTATAGTAAATTTTTCAAAAAATAACATTTTACTGGCGCAAATTTTAAATACGTCGAGGATTGCCTTTTCTATAGTAAATTATTCAAAAAATAATTTTTTACTGTAGCAAATTTTAAATACGCCGAGGATTGCCTTTTCTATAGTAAATTTTTCAAAAAATAATTTTTTACTGTCGCAAATTTTAAATACGCCGAGGATTGCCTTTTTTATAGTAAATTTTTCAAAAAATAATTTTTTTTTTGTCGCAAATTTTAAATACGCCGCGGATTGCCTTTTCTATAGCAAATTTTTCAAAAAATAATTTTTTTTCTGTCGCAAATTTTAAATACGCCGAGGATTGCCTTTTCTATAGTAAAATTTTTCAAAAAATTATTTTTTACTGTCGCAAATTTTAAATACGCCGAGGATTGCCTTTTCTATAGTAAATTTTTCAAAAAATAATTTTTTACTGTCGCAAATTTTAAATACGCCGAGGATTGCCTTTTCTATAGTGAATTTGTCAAAAAATAAATTTTTACTGTCGCAAATTTTAAATACGCCGAGGATTGCCTTTTCTATAGCAAATTTTTCAAAAAATAATTTTTTACTGTCGCAAATTTTAAATACGCCGAGGATTGCCTTTTCTATAGTAAATTTTTCAAAAAATAATTTTTTTACTGTCGCAAATTTTAAATACGCCGAGGATTGCCTTTTCTATAGTAAATTTTTCAAAAAATAACATTTTACTGGCGCAAATTTTAAATACGTCGAGGATTGCCTTTTCTATAGTAAATTATTCAAAAAATAATTTTTTACTGTAACTACGCCGAGGATTGCCTTTTCTATAGTAAATTTTTCAAAAAATAATTTTTTACTGTCGCAAATTTTAAATACGCCGAGGATTGCCTTTTTTATAGTAAATTTTCAAAAAATAATTTTTTATTGTCGCAAATTTTAAATACGCCGCGGATTGCCTTTTCTATAGCAAATTTTTCAAAAAATAATTTTTTTCTGTCGCAAATTTTAAATACGCCGGGGATTGCCTTTTCTATAGTAAATTTTTCAAAAAATAATTTTTTACTGTCGCAAATTTTAAATACGCCGAGGATTGCCTTTTCTATAGTAAATTTTTCAAAAAATAATTTTTTACTGTCGCAAATTTTAAATACGCCGAGGATTGCCTTTTCTATAGTGAATTTGTCAAAAAATAAATTTTTACTGTCGCAAATTTTAAATACGCCGAGGATTGCCTTTTCTATAGCAAATTTTTCAAAAAATAATTTGTTACTGTCGCAAATTTTAAATACGCCGAGGATTGCCTTTTCTATAGTAAATTTTTCAAAAAATAATTTTTTACTGTCGCAAATTTTAAATACGCCGAGGATTGCCTTTTCTATAGTACATTTTTCAAAAAATAATTTTTTACTGTCGCAAATTTTAAATACGCCGAGGATTGCCTTTTCTATAGTGAATTTGTCAAAAAATAAATTTTTACGGTCGCAAATTTTAAATACGCCGAGGATTGGCTTTTCTATAGTGGAATTTTTCAAAAAAAGTTTTTACAGTGGCAAATTTTAAATATACTGATGATTGCCTTTTCTATAGTGAATTTTTCAAAAAATTATTTTTTGATGTCGCAAATTTTAAATACGCCGAGGATTGCCTTGTCTATAGTAAATTTTTCAAAACATAATTTTTTACTGTCGCAAATTTTAAATACGCCGAGGATTGCCTTTTCTATAGTAAATTTTTCAAAAAATTATTTTTTACTGTCGCAAATTTTAAATACGCCGAGGATTGCCTTTTCTATAGTAAATTTTTCAAAAAATAATTTTTTACTGTCGCAAATTTTAAATACGCCGAGGATTGCCTTTTCTATAGTAAATTTTTCAAAAAATAACATTTTACTGGCGCAAATTTTAAATACGTCGAGGATTGCCTTTTCTATAGTAAATTATTCAAAAAATAATTTTTTACTGTAGCAAATTTTAAATACGCCGAGGATTGCCTTTCTATAGTAAATTTTTCAAAAAATAATTTTTTACTGTCGCAAATTTTTAATACGCCGAGGATTGCCTTTTCTATAGTAAATTTTTCAAAAAATAATTTTTTACTGTCGCAAATTTTAAATACGCCGCGGATTGCCTTTTCTATAGCAAATTTTTCAAAAAATAATTTTTTTCTGTCGCAAATTTTAAATACGCCGGGGATTGCCTTTTCTATAGTAAATTTTTCAAAAAATTATTTTTTACTGTCGCAAATTTTAAATACGCCGAGGATTGCCTTTTCTATAGTAAATTTTTCAAAAAATAGTTTTTTACTGTCGCAAATTTTAAATACGCCGAGGATTGCCTTTTCTATAGTGAATTTGTCAAAAAATAAATTTTTACTGTCGCAAATTTTAAATACGCCGAGGATTGCCTTTTCTATAGCAAATTTTTCAAAAAATAATTTTTACTGTCGCAAATTTTAAATACGCCGAGGATTGCCTTTTCTATAGTAAATTTTTCAAAAAATAATTTTTTACTGTCGCAAATTTTAAATACGCCGAGGATTGCCTTTTCTATAGTGAATTTGTCGAAAAATAAATTTTTACTGTGGCAAATTTTAAATATACCGAGGATTGCCTTTTCTATAGTGAATTTGTCAAAAAATAAATTTTTACAGTGGCAAATTTTAAATATACCGATGATTGCCTTTTCTATAGTGAATTTTTCAAAAAATTATTTTTTGCTGTCGCAAATTTTAAATACGCCGAGGATTGCCTTTTCTATAGTAATTTTTTCAGAACATAATTTTTTACTGTCGCAAATTTTAAATACGCCGAGTATTGCCTTTTCTATAGTGAATTTGTCAAAATAATATTTTTTACTGTCGCAAATTTTAAATACGCCGAGGATTGCCTTTTCTATAATGAATTTGTCAAAAATAAATTCTTACTGTAGCAAATTTTAAATACGCCGAGGATTGCCTTTTCTATAGTAAATTTTTCAAAAATAATTTTTTACTGTCGCAAATTTTAAATACGCCGAGAATAGCCTTTTCTATAGTAAATTTTTCAAAAAATAATTTTTTACTGTCGCAAATTTTAAATACGCCGAGGATTGCCTTTCTATAGTAAATTTTTCAAGAAATTATTTTTTACGGTCGCAAATTTTAAATACGCCGAGGATTGCCTTTTCTATAGTAAATTTTTCAAGAAATTATTTTTTACTCTCGCAAATTTTAAATACGCCGAGGATTGCCTTTTCTATAGTGAATTTGTCAAAATAATATTTTTTATTGTCGCAAATTTTAAATACGCCGAGGATTGCCTTTTCTATAGTGAATTTGTCAAAAAATAATTTTTTACTGTCGAAAATTTTAAACACGCCGAGTATTGCCTTTTCTATAGTAAATTTATCAAAAAATAATTTTTTACTGTCGCAAATTTTAAATACGTCGAGGATTGCCTTTTCTATAGTAAATTTCTCAAAAAATAATTTTTTACGGTCGCAAATTTTTAATAAGCCGAGGATTGCCTTTTGTATAGTGAATTTGTCAAAAAATAAATTTTTACTGTCGCAAATTTTAAATACGCCGAGGATTGCCTTTTCTATAGTAAATTTTTCAAAAAATAATTTTTTACTGTCGCAAATTTTAAATACGCCGAGGATTGCCTTTTCTATAGTAAATTTTTCAAAAATAATTTTTTACTGTCGCAAATTTTAAATACGCCGAGGATTGCCTTTTCTATAGTAAATTTTTCAAAAATTATTTTTTACTGTCGCAAATTTTAAATACGCCGAGGATTGACTTTTCTATAGTAAATTTTTCAAAAAATAATTTTTTACTGTCGCAAATTTTAAATACGCCGAGGATTGCCTTTTCTATAGTAAATTTTTCAAAAAATAATTTTTTACTGTCGCAAATTATAAATACGCCGACGATTGCCTTTTCTATAGTAAATTTTTCAAAACATAATTTTTTACTGTCGAAAATTTTAAATACGCCGAGGATCGCCTTTTCTATAGTGAATTTGTCAAAATAATATTTTTTACTGTCGCAAATTTTAAATACGCCGAGGATTGCCTTTTCTATAATGAATTTGTTAAAAAATAAATTTTTACTGTAGCAAATTTTAAATACGCCGAGGATTGCCTTTTCTATAGTAAATTTTTCAAAAAATAATTTTTTACTGTCGCAAATTTAAATACGCCGAGGATTGCCTTTTCTATAGTGAATTTGTCAAAATAATATTTTTTATTGTCGCAAATTTTAAATACGCCGAGGATTGCATTTTCTATAGTGAATTTGTCAAAAAATAATTTTTTACTGTCGAAAATTTTAAACACGCCGAGTATTGCCTTTTCTATAGTAAATTTATAAAAAATAATTTTTTACTGTCGCAAATTTTAAATACGTCGAGGATTGCCTTTTCTATAGTAAATTTCTCAAATATTATTTTTTACGGTCGCAAATTTTTAATACGCCGAGGATTGCCTTTTGTATAGTGAATTTGTCAAAAAATAAATTTTTACTGTCGCAAATTTTAAATACGCCGAGGATTGCCTTTTCTATAGTAAATTTTTCAAAAAATAATTTTTTACTGTCGCAATTGCCTTTCTTGTAGTATATTTCTCAAAAAATTATTTTTTACGGTTGCAAATTTTTAATACGCCGAGGATTGCCTTTTCTATAGTGAATTTGTCAAAAAATAATTTTTTACTGTCGCAAATTTTAAATACGCCGAGGATTGCTCTTTTCTATAGTAAATTTTTCAAGAAATTATTTTTTACTGTCGCAAATTTTAAATACGCCGAGGGTTTGCTTTTTCTATAGTGAATTTGTCAAAATAATATTTTTAATTGTCTCAAATTTTAAATACGCCGAGTATTGCATTTTCTATAGTGAATTTTTCAAAAAAATAATTTTTACTGTCGAAAATTTTAAAACGATTGCCTTTTCTATAGTGAATTGTCAAAAATACATTTTTACTGTGGCAAATTTTAAATATACCGAGGATTGACTTTTCTATAGTCAATTTGTCAAAAATAAATTTTTACAGTGGCAAATTTAAATATACCGATGATTGCCTTTTCTATAGTGAATTTTTCAAAAAATTATTTTTTGCTGTTGCAAATTTAAATACGACGAGGATTGCCTTTTCTATAGTAAATTTTTCAAAAAATAATTTTTACTGTCGCAAATTTTAAATACGCCGAGGATTGCCTTTTCTATAGTAAATTTTCGAAAAATAATTTTTTACTGTCGCAAATTTTAAATACGCCGAGGATTGCCTTTTCTATAGTAAATTTTTCAAGAAATTATTTTTTACTGTCGCAAATTTTAAATACGCCGAGGATGCTTTTCTATAGTAATTTGTCAAAATAATATTTTTATTGTCTCAAATTTTAATACGCCGAGGATTGCATTTTCTATAGTGAATTTGTCAAAATAATATTTTTTACGGTCGCAAATTTTAAATACGCCGAGGATTGCCTTTTCTATAGTGAATTGTCAAAAAATAAATTTTTACTGTGCAAATTTTAAATATACCGAGGATTGCCTTTTCTATAGTGAATTTGTCAAAAAATAAATTTTTACAGTGGCAAATTTTAAATATACCGATGATTGCCTTTTCTATAGTGAATTTTTCAAAAAATAATTTTTTGCTGTCGCAAATTTTAAATACGCCGAGGATTGCCTTTTCTATAGTAAATTTTTCAAAAAAATAATTTTTTACTGTCGCAAATTTTAAATACGCCGAGGATTGCCTTTCTATAGTAAATTTTTCAAAAAAATAATTTTTACTGTCGCAAATTTTAAATACGCCGAGGATTGCCTTTTCTATAGTAAATTTTCAAAAAATTAATTTTTTACTGTCGCAAATTTTAAATACGCCGAGATTGCCTTTTCTATAGTAAATTTTTCAAAAAATAATTTTTTACTGTCGCAAATTTTAAATACGCCGACGATTGCCTTTTCTATAGTAAATTTTACAAAACATAATTTTTACTGTCGCAAATTTTAAATACGCCGAGGATCGCCTTTTCTATAGTGAATTTGTCAAAATAATATTTTTTACTGTCGCAATTTTAAATACGCCGAGGATTGCCTTTTCTATAATGAATTTGTTAAAAAATAAATTTTTACTGTAGCAAATTTTAAATACGCCGAAGATTGCCTTTTCTATAGTAAATTTTTCAAAAAATAATTTTTACTGTCGCAAATTTTAAATACGCCGAGGATTGCCTTTTCTATAGTAAATTTTTCAAAAAATAATTTTTTACTGTCGCAAATTTTAAATACGCCGAGGATTGCCTTTTCTATAGTAAATTTTTCAAGAAATTATTTTTTACGGTCGCAAATTTTAAATACGCCCGAGGATTGCCTTTTCTATAGTAAATTTTACAAGAAATTATTGTGTACGGTCGCAAATTTTAAATACGCCGAGGATTGCCTTTTCTATAGTGAATTTGTCAAAATAATATTTTTTATTGTCGCAAATTTTAAATACGCCGAGGATTGCATTTTCTATAGTGAATTTGTCAAAAAATAATTTTTTACTGTCGAAAATTTTAAACACGCCGAGTATTGCCTTTTCTATAGTAAATTTATCAAAAAATAATTTTTTAATGTCGCAAATTTTAAATACGTCGAGGATTGCCTTTTCTATAGTAAATTTCTCAAAATATAATTTTTACGGTCGCAAATTTTTAATACGCCGAGGATTGCCTTTTGTATAGTGAATTTGTCAAAAAATAAATTTTTTACTGTCGCAAATTTTAAATACGCCGAGGATTGCCTTTTCTATAGTAAATTTTTCAAAAAATAATTTTTACTATCGCAAATTTTAAATACGCCGAGGATTGCCTTTTCTGTAGTAAATTTCTCAAAAAATTATTTTTTACGGTTGCAAATTTTTAATACGCCGAGGATTGCCTTTTCTATAGTGAATTTGTCAAAAAATAATTTTTTACTGTCGCAAATTTTAAATACGCCGAGGATTGCCTTTTCTATAGTAAATTTTTCAAGAAATTATTTTTTACTGTCGCAAATTTTAAACACGCCGAGGATTGCTTTTTCTATAGTGAATTTGTCAAAATAATATTTTTTATTGTCTCAAATTTTAAATACGCCGAGGATTGCATTTTCTATAGTGAATTTTTCAAAAATAATTTTTTACTGTCGAAAATTTTAAACACGCCGAGTATTGCCTTTTCTATAGTAAATTTATTAAAAAATAATTTTTTACTGTCGCAAATTTTAAATACGCCGAGGATTGCCTTTTATTTAGTGAATTTGTCAAAACAATATTTTTTACTGTCGCAAGTTTTGAATACGCCGATGATTGCCTTTTCTATAGTGAATTTGTCAAAAAATAATTTTTCACTGTCGCAAATTTTAAATACGCCGAGGAATGCCTTTTCTATAGTGAATTTGTCAAAAAATAATTTTTTACTGTCGCAAATTTAAATATACCGAGGATTGCTTTTCTATAGTGA
>CAWUPM010000416.1:0-66197 GCA_963924295.1 Dioctria rufipes
CTTTAGGTAAAAGGAATATAGGGCTGCCATTGAAAAGGTCCCGTTGAGGTCGTAAAAAATTAAGGGTCGAAAGCTCAGCCTATTTTCAAACGAAAATGTTATATAACATTTCTTTGAGTTCGCACTATTTTCGAAGTAATAGGCAATTTTCGAATTTTTGTAAGTTTTGAACCTTAAGTCACCTTTTCGACTACAATTCAGTTCAGTATTCACCGACCATTTTTCTTTTGTTTTATTTGTATCATTACAGGCTCTTGCTCGTTGTAACTCGGTTTTGAAAACGTTCTCAGATAATGGAAAAATTGGCGATTTACTGACGAAATATTTTTTTTCGGCAAGAATTCATCTGTTTTCAAAGTCATAAATCTCGAGAAGTAGCTATGCCAACAGATGATCCGGTTCTCAAAGAAAATATCTCTTATTTATTACCTATTATAAAAGTCCAACACGATTAGTCCACCTTAAGTGTTGCCAAAGTTACAGTAAAAACTGGCCTGGAACATACCTATCATAACTTCAACAAAATTAATTCGAATTGGAAGAAATCTGTTAAAGATGGAAGAAACAATGTACCTGATGCAAAAACTCCTCTCGATTCTTTAATTGCAATAAACAAATCGTATTTCTAATACTGCTGGAAATTTGTGTTCCATCATAAACCCTAAACAGTATTTACCAAATCTTGATCTTAACTGCCAGCACCTGAATTAACAGCTTATAAAAATGGCATCGTCTGAAAAGGATGATAAGGAAAAGACAAGAAATGGAGTAGTTAGTAATTCAAATCCTGTTTGCACAATATGCAATAAAATATTTGGTTCCAATTGGAAGTATTTGGTGGAAGATCTACTTAACGACAGCGAGTTTAAGAATTTTCAAACAGGGAGTTGAGGGAAATGAACTTTGTGTATGGATTTTGTAACGATAAAACTTCTCAAGCTGTTGCAGAATATCGTAGTAGATATCAGTTGGGAAGAATTCCTTTGACAAGACTTTTTTCCAATTTGTACACGCGCTTATGCGAAACAAGCAGTTTACAAGTTCGGGTCGAAAGACCATTCATTTATACATCGGAAGTACTTAACATCGTGGAAAATAAGCCCCAGTAGTCAGCGTCAGGTAAATAGCTAGAAGAACTGGAGCCCGCCATACAGAGATAATACCTACATAAATAATTTTATAAATAAGCAGTATTGCTTACTCCTGCAACTTGTCTTATTCATTAGGTAAATCGAGATCTTTGAAAAGAACGGTTGCATCGGTATCATTACCAACATGTCCAAGCTCTTCGTCTTAGGGACTTTTACCCTGAAATGGTATTTTCTTGGTGGGTGTTACAGCACAGGGCTTCAATAGCCAACATAAACATATAATTATTTAAAACAAAAATTATTGCATACATTCCAATTTCATTTAAAATTCATTCCCTTATTGTAATAAAATGCAATTAAACACAAATTACATTTTATTATCAGGCACACATTCCATTGCCACGTTATGGATACTTTTCTACATACATATAGTATTTTTATTTTTCGTATAATGTAAATATGTATATGACTTAACTGCACTAATCTGAATTGCGTGTACTTACATACATTACTTCAATTCGTCCAAATTGCATGTTTTCACGCACGTTTCTTCAACGTCGTGAGAAAGCAAAAAAAAAACAATAACGAAAAGCTTTTGAGAAATATTATTGGTATTGGGGCGCTTCCACAACCCTGGGGAGTTCGTTTTATAAATCTGTCCAATAAGAACGCGTAGAGTTTTTGCGAACGAGAATAACACCTTGAAAATTAATAAAAGTATATTATTGCGCGAACCGGAATAAAAGTCTGGAAAATTAATTACCAGCGATTACTTGAGTATCGGAACGAAGATTTGGAGATAATCATTAATTAATTGTTTGTGAATCCGATTGAAAATTTCGAAATAATTCTATATCTAGTGGAATGTAAATATGGGATACATAAATATCTGTATATCGATTGCAAGTTGTGATTAAAGTATTACTATAAACGTTTTCTCCGACCATTTCTCTTCCTGAGAGTACGAGCGGTCGAGCGACAACACTTCTCGTTCGTGTCCGTCATGGAAGTAGGAAACTTCGATATAATCTAAGACTGAATGTCTATAATAATTTATTCTTCCCGGATGGAAATCGAATCCACACTTATTAGAATCAGTCAAGGACGGATTATAGAAGAATTTTTAGAACTTGTTACACTCTCGAAAGTATGCGGTGTTGGTTGTGTGTGTTATGCCAATTATGCTATCAAAGTGTTGATTCTGCTCTAGTCTTCAATTTCAGGACTAACTAGCTATATACGTCAAGCCGAAGCACTAGGTATTGGATACCAGACTGGGAAGCAGAACTATAATGGAAACCTGCAATCGTTAACAAAAGAGCCATATGGTTATATATCGAATTCCTCTCCATGTCTTTGGTGAGGCAACACATTGAAATACTCCACACAACTCCGTTCCGTGTTAAAAGTTATAGCACCTCATTGTCGAGGGAAAACCAATGGCATAGATCTTCATTCATCATCGAGCAGCTATATAGATCTTTTGATTGTATTAGCTTAGAAGAAACACTGGTATATCTCGTTTTAGTTATAGTCTTATCTTTGTATACATGCTAAGTATTAATATTTTAAACTCTCCATAGTTCTACTTCGTTCAACCTCTCCTTATGACATGGTCACTTTGAATTCAACCTATATAATATTATCCTTCCCGTGAAATTTTAATTAACATAACTAAGTGAATTTTAATCGCAGAGCCATCTAGCCAACTCGATAGCATACCAAATATAACCGTATGTACGAACCTTCTCCCCTTTACAGGGCAATCCTAAGAAAGAGAAGCGATTAATCCAAAGAACGGTGGATTCCAGGCTTCTTAACAGTACAAAACTGGGTAAACAATAACAAGATCTAAAATAAATTACAATAATCGGCCCTATAATGTAAATAAATCTAACAATAACATCGTTTAAAATAAATAACAACAGCGGCTTAAAAATATATACCTGCATTTACAAATTAACTCGGTCACGCCAAGTCGACCTTGACACACACAGGCGAGCAAGATGACAGCCAATAAGTCGGCAAGCATGGCAAGGTCGTACGTACAATTTCCTTCTTCTACGAGTGATTTTCGAAAAGGAAAAGTTCAGAGATTCTTAACAATCGCAGTGAAAAGTATTAAAATTTAAAAAAAAAAGGGAGTTAAAGCCCGCGACAACTGTACAAAATGTGCACAATTGCTGCCACAAAGCTTAGATATATGTCCCTAAAATGTAGGAAATATTCGTTAAAGTGTAGGGAATATTCCCAAAAATGTACGGAATATTCACTACATTTTAGGGAATATTCCCTACATTTTCGGGAAAAATACCTAAGCTTTGTGGCAACAATTGTGCACATTTTTTATAGTGAGTGTAAAACGTATCACATCGATTAAAATCAAAATATTAAAAACCACAAGTGGTAAAGAAAACGCTGCAAGATTTTAGATTTCTAAAGCAGGAGAAATTAGGTAAGGAGAAGGAAGTTGAAAGTTATCTGAGATAAGACCATCAAAGGAAATGGAGCTCGAGAAAAGGAGAAACAAACAAAATATTGATATACTAGAGATGAATCTGGAAGCGAGCGGTGTTCTGATCAAAAGCCAAATAGCTTGCTAATCCTGAAGGATAAAGGTTCGCCACCGATCCTGAAAAGTTAAGTTCTTTCTAGGAATTTCAAGATTTCCTTTATTTTATATAGTTATATATGTGCAATTGGGACATTTTTGTGGCTGGTTGGTGACTGCGACGTTGGTTCCGGTTTCATAATAGTTTTTTTAAGGCCTATAGGTCTATTGTCATAGTTTAAGCGTTTTATTTTAATGAAGAGGTTACCAGTGGTGATAAGAAACGGGCATTTATTTTATATATATATATAGATACATATATATTCTTTTCAGGTTTCGTGATCTACCCTTCCCAAATACAAAAGATCACGTCGCGCCCTAGTCGTGCGAGCTCTCTCGCCTTCTTGTCCTGTAATCCACCGCGTCCCCTGTGTTAGCAGTACCTGCCGTGGAGCGCGTAACAAACTTTTGTTTATAACGATTCTAAATTAAATCACAAATAAGGGAGGAAAAAACAACCGCCTCGTCCGGGGGCTTGAATCCGGGACTTTCCGCTTTCGGGGGAATGCTCTTTAATAGTGCCTGTATGTATATGTACTTGTTATTCACAGCACTGTTTGTTTTACTAAAAAAATGTCCACTGGTTTGATTTGATCCTATGCATGTAGCATGTATGATCGTTGTCGAAAAACTGAGAGTTCCCTTAAGGGACGTGCTCATCAAAAACAAAACCAAAAAATATAAACCAAGAAACTGTATTTATTTTCATTTAAGGCAAGATTTTTGCTCCAAGAACTAATGAAATCACGTGAAATAGGATAAACTAAGAATTTCACTAACAGAATAGCATATTGATCTCAGTTTAAAAAAAAAAAAAAAAGCACAACTTTCATGTGATCCGACAAACGAAAGTTCGGTTGCATCTGTCAATTTCCTTTCTAAAAAATGTGGTAAAATAGAATTCGATTCAATCAATATAAATTAAAAGACAAATGCCGAGGTACTGTCCATGTCTGGCCTGCAGTCGCAGAGGCTCATATAACGTACGGGTCTCGAAAGAGTAGAAAACTCGTTACCACTTTCCATTAAATAAAAATTTGGTTAGGAAGTTAAACTTGTTTTGATTAAAACAAAAATTAATGCTCCTCTGCAGATTTGTTGTCAAACATAATTGAGCTTGAAGGAGATAGACGTATATAAACAATATATTTGTTTGACTTTTCATGTCATTTCCAATAAACTCCATTTAATACAACCATACTGTTTCCAAAATTGGTTACAGTTCAACGTACATTTTGAGCTTGAAGGAGACAAACAGTTTTAAACAAAATTTTTGCCATTTTTGATGGATCAGACCATTCTTATTATATCAGTGGGTCTTACTTAACCTCAGTTTTGGACTGTTTACAAAAACATTCTTAAATTTGCGTGAAACTTTTTGGTTTTATAATAATATGGGTAGGGACCACCATTTAAAGGATAATAGCAAAAAACGCTTTTTCGTACAACATACAACTTTTACGAAAACAAAATTTCGCGAATATTTATCCGGAAAAAAATATGTCCTTCAACAGTCGCAAATATCAAATTGGAGGTTGATCAAAGCACCACTAAAATGAAGCAATGAGGTCATTTGTACATATCATGACAAAACCGTCGCCGTTTGCCACTACCACGCCGCCGAGCAACGTAAAATGGGTACTTAGGTATGTACAGCAATTACTGTTTATGTTTTTTGTTTTTATTCTATTGAATGTACAGTCACACGTTATGAAGATTTGGTATTGATAAGTGATTAGTGCAATTGCAAAAAAAATGTCCTGCCGAATTTGTTACTGGTTTTTATTACGAAACTTGAATTTAATGACATCCTTAATTTATTGGATGCGTTCTATATTAACTAAATAGAAACGTAGGAGCCTCGTTAATCCATTCATGTGCGTCACTAATTATATGGCGAGGCATTTGGCTAGTTTTTATGTGGCTATGTGCTGCACATTTACTACTTTTGTGAGGAGCATGGTCACTCCAGGTTCGAATACGACCTATACAGGGTGTTTCCCCTTAGGAGGTCCATAGAGCGGGAGGTGATAGTACTCACCTAGACGAACCAAAAATTGTATGGCAGGGGGGGGTGGGCAATATCAACCGTTTAGGAGTTACAGGGTGATTCATAAAAAAAGCTAGGTTTTCACAAAACACCCTGTATCTTAAAAATTGCAGGGTGTATGGTCACAGTTAAGGGCTCACTGTATGCAGAACTTCATGGCCTTTCCAACGACAGCTCAACCAGCCCCGTACCCCTCTCCTCTCAGAAATTATGAAGGTCTAAACTAAAAATTTCGGATTTTCTTTCCTTTTTTTTTACTTTGACCTCTATTATTTTTGCAAAAAGGTCATTAACATAACTTTTTTTTATAAAAACTGTAAACTAGGGACTCTCCTCTTTAAAGTGACCTATTACACCCTATGTGTTAACTGTAGCCGTTAAACAGTTATTAACTCATAACCTATTCAGGTCACACCGAAATTAGACGATATTTTGTAAAATGACGTGCTAAGGGAACAAATTATCGTTGAGAGAAGGTTTGAAAATAGGTTTTAGAATAGGTTAAGAGCTAATAACTCTTTAACGGATACAGATAGCACATAGGATATAATAGGTCAAATTAAAGAGGAGGCTCCACAGTTTACAATTTTTATAAAAAAAAGTTATGTTAACGACCTTTTTGCAAAAATAATAGAGGTTAAAATAAAAAAAAAAGGAAAGAAAATCCGAAATTTTTAGTTTAGACCTTCATAACTTCTGTGGGGAGAGAGGTACGGGGCTGGTGTCGTTGGAAAGGCCATATAGTTCTGCATACAGTGCGTCCTTAACTGTGACCATACACCCTGTAGTTTTTAAGATACGGGGTGTTTTGTGAAAACCTAGCTTTTTTTATGAATCACCCTGTAACTCCTAAACGGTTGATATTGCCCCCCCTGCCATACAATTTTTGGTTCGTCTAGGTGAGTACTATCACCTCCCGCTCTATGGACCTCCTAAGGGGAAACACCCTGTATACAATAGGGAAACGGCTAGATTATGGCAAAGGTATTAAGCCCCACCATATTTGCCAATTTCACTCGTTATTAGATTGCTACTGCCTACGTTTATTGAATTATATTTCCAACCACAGCTCGGGTTTCATACCCGGAAATAAGCACTGATGATAACAACATCCTGCAATTTGCGAGATGATTCGAAGTTCTTTAAAAAAAATCTCCAGGGTACCGGTGTTATTCCTAGTTATTAGTATCTATCCCATGTTAGACAACAAAAACATGCAACTAATATCACAGAAAGTAAGATTGTCAAAATATCACAGTTTAGGGAAAGCAATATCACAGATGTGTATCACTATTCAAAATTTAAAATAATATTCAGATAGATATCAAATAAATAAATAAATAAAGATAATATTTAAAATACACATCACATATTAGGGAGAGTTGGTTAAATGGCCAACTAGAAATCATTACATAGAGTTATCATAGTGGGCACTCATGATAACTCTAATGAGATTGACATGAGACCGGCCATCCACGACCATTGTAGTCATGGAACTGATTCAATAGTTCAATAGTGCTTCTTATGGCCATAAGTACTATAGTTAGCAATGACTTTTTCGAAGTAATTCCTATTGTTTTGAGCAACAGAATAGTATCATTTAAAATTACTCCTCTTGTCCCTACCACAATTGGTTGGACTACAGAAAAGAAGAGTTGTGTTTTATAATGCACTTAGCAAGCGAGAGTATTTTCGAATCTTATCCAGCCTTCCTCTGGCAAGGTAACCTTCACTCTCGTGGCGGACAGTGATGTCGACCACGAAGATTCCTTCCTGTTTCATTATAATCAGGTAAGGTTTGAGAAGCTCACAAGATTCCAACCGAATAATCGGTTCCTTGCTGAGTTGGGAACTAGCATCGCCAGTCCTAACTTCATGTAAGACGAAGTCTCTAATCTCGTTATGCCGTCTTATACGAAAGGTTTTTGTCTTCGTGCATTATCCCACAATATGGGCGTCCTCCATTTTCGGCACAGTTGGTGGGGCACCGCTTGGCATTTAGCCAGCTTTAGTCTGCAACTGGCAACAGTACCCCTCATTTTCAATGCGGTGTTGTAACTTGAAGATTTAAATATGGGTTTATACAACCAAGTATTACCGATTTATATTCGTGGCAGAACTAAAAAGCCTTACTTTGAGAAGGCTGGGCGGCCCACCTTTTGAGCTCATCCTGTTTGGCATTCACTTTGAGTTTATCGATGAGCTTAATATCGTGTCACAAATGCCATTCTGCGAAGGCAAAGCACTCTGGATTGTGTCAGTTGAGTTTAAATATTTAACACCAGACTGCAGAATGGCACTAGTGACAAGAACTCAACTGAAACCCTCATACTTTTTCCAGCATAAATTAGACCATTAGACCATTGCGGAAGGTGCAATATGTCTCTGACCATTACTTGTAACTCGCGATCAATTTTCCTTATTTGGGCAACCTTAATTTCTGTTATCTTAAAGCCATACCATGAAGATAGATCAGCACCTAGATATCACAGGCTAGATTCCTCACTGGTGGAGGATATTATTTCACCGTTTTTTAGAGCAAGGTTTCGGTGTTTAATGAACCAGCTTTCAATCCTTGATGCAAGCTTAAACGTGGGGTGCATTTTGTGCTGCTCAGTGGCATACCGCGGACACCAATGAATTCTTCTAGCTTTAAAATTAACGCTTTCATCTTGTCTATATCACCAGAGACAAGTATAATTTCGTCCGCAAAAGCCAGTGAACTGACAGATACCGAGTTATTAATGCTGAATTTCGGCATCTCATCCAGAGCGTGAATATAGGGGACTCATGAGACCTCACCAGGTCCCTTTCGTCGTCCTTCAAATGGAGCTCCTTACTCCAGAAGACGTGAGGCCTTACTAGGTCTTATGTTCTGCTCATTGACATAGTTGTCTTCAACTATATTTATTTCTTGCCCGACTAGTGGTGTTAATGACACAATAACGATACTCACAGCAGTATGCTAAACCCAATCGGACCAACAGGCCACTATATCGAACTAGCTCTTTGGTTAACTGTGCACTACTGACACGAGATACCACTGTGTCAGGTGTCTGCGGTGCTCTTCTAAGGTGATCGGAAGCAACGCTTGTACCTGTTCTTGCAACTTTTGTATTCCGAGGCCACGAGATCTGATCGGTGCATAAGAGAAACCAAGAGCAACATCGTTGGGCAAATACAACCACTACCGCAATTGCATTCTAACTCGGTCATCCATCAGCCTCAGGAAGGAGCCGGTGACTTTTCCTAGCACTCCCATATGCAGAAACTGAGGCAAAAGATACCCATCACTACAGCAACTCTCTGTTGCGGTTTCAGGGGCGCTTTTGTCGCGAAGGAGTATGCCTGCTAACAGTGCTACCTATAGCCACTTCAACCTGAGTATAAGCAGCCACTGCGGCCAGCATTTCCTGCCACAAAAGTTATCGCGATGACTGTCGTGGATGGCGACACAGCATTTTCCCGCTAGTGAATAGCCAGATTGGGAGTGGTCCTTGCCACCCACGTCCCTTTGATGCTAGTAAGATATGTCAAATTGTGTAGTTCAGACAACGGACAGACGGACGGACTAATGAAATTGACTTCGGACGGACTCCTAGACTTGAAAGTAGAGATGGGCAAACTCTATCGATATATTCCGATAATCGATATTTTTGCATAAAATTATTTGCTTTAACAAAATATCGCAGTATCGATATTTCCTTACGACGTATCGGAAATGCATAATTTTTCAAGTTCTGAGCCAAATCCAGATAGGAATTCGTTGACTTGGATTCAGAAACAGAAAAGAAACATCCCACACTCCAGCATGGTTTTGACAAACGAAGTAACTGTCTTAATTAGCCCCATTTTCTGTCCCTCACCTCCTCTCGACATTCTCAGCAGTTTACTTGCGCTAGTACGAAAACGTGTTCCACGCACTTCAATTTTTCAGGGAAGTGGTAGTGGAGCATTTTCTGCAGTTGACGAATTTTTTATTTAAGTAGTCGTAAATATTATCAGCTGGTATGGAACTTTTGACATGTCAACACATTTGTGTTTTGGCTTGTATGCAAAGAGAGAGCTTTCTTATTTTCAGTTAATAAATTTTATAAATTTAAAATATAATTATATAAGCAAAATATATTATTCCTTAGCACTATACCAGGAGTGTACGCACACTTTATTTTTTTTTTACATTATCTTTTCCGAAATTGTTCTTAATTATGCACATTGCTGCACATTTTATGACTTTTTCAATTTTTAGTTTTTCACTTGACACCATAATTAAGCTCACATTTTTGGATCTGATAATCGATAATTTTTAATCCGATATATCACTATATCGATATTTTTTGTTGTTGAGGAGTCCGATACAGTATATATATATGTAAAAACGCCAATCTTTACCTGAAAGCTGGACAAAGAAAAATCACATTTCCAACCTGGGAGCTGAAATGAAATACTGTACCTTGCAAACCTAGAGTTGAAAGGCAACCAAAAGAAAAATAATAGAACGAGTGAAGCAAGCTATAACTCCGAACACTTGTATTTGACAAGAGCGGACTACAGGTTTTGGTGCAGTCCAGGCTTCACGTTGTTTAGGCGCATCGTCTCCATCCTCCCTGGCTAAAACGTCATAACCTAATGTAGGGTTGTCAGGATTATCCTACAATAATTAAAGTCCACACCTTTTGACTTCTAAACAATATATTTATTTAACTTCTAAAGTTTCACACAAGACTCAACATAAAGTATGGTTAGACTTATCTTTTCCAAATCTTAAATCTTAATAATAATTCTTACAAGTCTTCTTCTTTATTATATATATATTGTGTTTAACACTCGCAGCCAACTGACTACTACTGTCATTTCTGAAATACTAAAGCTCAGTTATAGTTGGCAATAATGCCTTACAGCTTCGGCCATCCTGCATTGGATTCGACCTCGAACCATGGTCAATTGACAATTGTTTGACCATTCACAAAGGTGAAATTTAACATCGCCAATCACAACAATGTTTTACAATCAAACTTCACATAAGGCACAATGAAGCAGTGTAGCTATTGTTACATAATCATAAATCTTAAGTTTTACATAAACGATTTTACATAAGCAAACATAAATGGTCATAAGTTATCATAAGGTATAAATTCGTTTTAGTAATGATCAACATAAAGGCTAAGCTTGCATTAATAATTGGCAGTTGTCTCAACTTACATGTTTACATAAACATTTTCATAAATGCTGATAAATATAAGTAATGATAATCAGTTTGATTATTCTCATAAGTGATAGTTGACATAGTTTGTGTATATCAGTAGTAAATTTACTCAAATGGAAGTGATATATGTAGTTATCTTAATCATAATAATTGAACATAAAAATTGGGGTAATCAGTAACTTTCAAGACTTAGAATATTCTAATGAGTATGTGTACTTAAATGATTGTTAAATTAATACTGTTATTCAATTCAGTTTAGGATATTGTTTTATAATGGAACACTGGTGTACTTCTCTTTTTTTTTTTTTTAATATAGATAACGTTTCATACGTGACACATCAAAAACTCCTTCGAAAGGTTTTTGAGTAATTTGAAATCCGTCTACATCTCTAATCAAATATCTATCATTATTTAAAACTTTAATAACAACATAAGGGCCTCTATATTTAGGAATTAATTTTTTATTGACCAAAGGTGTTGTATCTACATTGGTGACCATAACTAAATCACTTGGTTTGTATAAAATAGGTAGTTTTCGTTTTTGATTAAAATGCTCTTCATTATATTGTTGCATTTGTTTTATATTAGCTGACGCTCTCTGTCTTGCATCTCCTAAATCTTCATAATCTTTTTCGTAAATAAAGTTATCTAAATATTCCCGGATATTATCGTTAACCTCACCACGTTGGTCTACTCCAAAAAGCAGCCTACAGGGTGTCTGTTTAGTACTTTTGTTCGTTGAATTATTTAAAGCGAACTCAACCTTATCCAATACATCATCCCAGCGGACATTTCTGTCATGGTCGACTAATTTAGACATCATCGGGCCGATGATCCTATTTACCCTTTCAACTTGTCCATTGGCTTTTGGACAACCACTAGCCACTAACACATGTTGTATGTTTTGACACTTCATGTAATCAGAAAATTTACCAGAGGTGAAACAAGTACCTCTGTCACTTAACTGGTCGACTATAATGTATGAAGTAATGCTTAAGACATTTAATCGTTTCCTCTGTTGTTGAGGATTTAGTAGCATACAGTTTCACAAATTTACTAAAACCATCAATCATAACTAAAACAAACTTTCGCTTCAATTTTGTCTGTTCTAAAGGTCCATAGTAGTCTATGTGGATACATTCAAATGGTTTGTCACCCTTTGGGATAGAATGTAGAAAGCCCTCAGACTTTCCAGCAGGTACATTATACGCAATGCATTTCGGACAGGTCTGAATATAATCTCTGACCTTCCGTGTTATCTGCGGAAACCAATATGTATGTTTAATGATATTAATGGTTTTTTCAATTCCTAGATGACCATAATTGTCATGACAGACCTTTAAAATTTGTTGTTCCATTTTTTCCGGAACATAAAATCGAATTTTATTTTTATCTATCTTTCTGTAGATAAGACCGTTTCTGAGTTCGAAACTTTTATCATCTTCATTTTCTAGTTTTTCACGTAAACCTTTAAGATTCGAATCAGTACTTTGACATATCGCTAAATTCTGTTCAAATGTATTTTCCTCTAATACAAGAATTGGAGGATTGAATACGAGGATTGATTATTTGTTTTTTCAGGGTTAATGTGAGTGCATTACAATCAGTTACAATTTTAAAATTTTTACCTAAAAGGTAAATTCTAAACCTTCGTAAAGCGTAAATTATTGCAAGCGTTTCAAGCTCATACGAATGATACTTGCTCTCCTGATCTGTTGTTCTCTTTGAGAAGAAGAAGATCGGGTGTAACTTGTCGTCCTTTTTTTTCTGAAGTAATATGGCACCAAATCCAACTGAACTACCATCACAATGTAATTCAATGGCATCCATTGGTGAAAATATGGACAATACAGGTCTTTCTAATAAAGTACTTTTCAATTTTTCAAAGGCTAATAATTGCTCATTTTCAAACTTAAATTCGACATTTTTTCTGAGCATGTCTTGTAAAGGTTTTGCTAAGTGTACGAAACCTAAAATAAACTTCCTAAAGTATGAACACATTCCTAAAAAGCGTTGCAGCTCACGTAGATTTTTAGGGGGTGGATAGTCTGTAATAGCTTTTATATTGTTTGAACCTGGTCTAATTCCCTCATAATCTACAGTATAACCTAGAAAGTTTATACTAGTTTGAAAAAACTTACATTTCTCCATATTCATTTCTAGTTTGTTTTCTGCTAAAGTTTTGAATACCGTACGCAAGATTCCCATGTGCTCCTCAATTGAGCTACTAGCTATCATAATATCATCTATATAGATGATCACCTTGTTTGTAGTAATTAAATCCTTAAAAATCTGTTCTACATATCTCTGGAATACACTGGGTGCGTTTTTTAGTCCAAATGGCATTTTTAAATATTCAAACTGCCCTAACGGCGTTATGAAGCTGGTATATTGTGTTGATTCAGCTGACATATAAACATGATGAAAACCTGACTTCAGATCAATGAGTGAAAAATATTTTTTATCCGCAAGTCTGTCGATAAGGTCCTCAATTACCGGAAGGGGGTAATTATCCCTTAAAGTGTTTTGATTCAGTTTCCTGAAATCTATACATAATCTATACTCTGAACTATTTCTTTTTTTTACAAGTACTATTGGAGAACAAAACGGAGAATTACTTGGGCAAATAACCCTTTTTTCCATAAGGTTATTTAGAATTTTCCCTAATTCCTCTCTCTCCGCGTAAGATAATCGACGAGGTTTCGATGTGACGTAATCCGGTTTCTCTAATATTATTTTCATTTCACACTTAATTTTTGGTTGGTCTTGATTTTTACTAATCTTTTCATAAGTTAAAATCTCATTTGTTATTTCATTTTTTAAGTTATAGTTATTTTTTAGTCCAAAATTTATATCAATATTTTCCTCAGTTTCATCGACATTAATATTTAGAATTTCATTTTCTACTTCATTTTCGTGATCAACAGTAAATTTTACTTGATATTTTTTTAAAATATCTCTACCTATAATTACATCAGTATTCATTGTATTGTTATCAACAACTAAAAACTTACTATTTTTAACTTTATTAAAAATGTTTGTCCAGAGGTGGACTTTTCCTAATACTTTAAGTTGCGATTTATTAATTCCAGAAAATGTAAATTTTTCCCTATACTGATCATACTCATTAATAAATTTTTGTTTTATTACTGACACTGTACTACCCGTGTCCAAAATAGCTTCTAAGTCTGTTTCTACAAATTCACCAAAATTATTTTTTATAAAAATTCCTACCTTACGAATGTATTCTGTTGATTCACTTTCAATAGTGTTCACTGTTGCTGATGATGTCGGTACAACCTTATTCTCAGTACGATTCCTGAATGGACAGTTGGGAAGAATGTGTTCCTGGCTGCCACACCCATAACATGTACCAGGCTTACGTTTTGATTTTCTACATTCACTTAACACGCGTCCCTTTTGGTTACAGTTATAGCATCTTTTTTCCTTTTCGATGTTACTTTTCCTAATTGTATTTGTAAGAGATGGACGATTTTTGAAATTGACGCAAATGAAGACAGTAAATCCCCTTTATTCGTGTATCTCTGGATCCTTGCCTGATCCTCCAATCTTTTATCTTTAAATCCGTCTATGATAGATTCAATTATTTCTTCCTCTAGAAGATTTAATTGATTAGCAAAACAAATTTTGTCATGGAAATATTCCATAAATGGTTCATCATATTTCCAACTCCTATCCTCAAACTGTTTCCGTAATTGATATCTATTTTGTTTGATATCGTACATGTTAACTAGTTCGTTCAATAACGTATCTAGATCTGATGATATGTGAGCCGGTTTGCTGTGAAACCATTTTGCAGCTTTATGCTTTAGCTTGCTCACCACAATTAATTTTATTTCAGATTCATTAATTTTATATATTTTAATTACCTCCCTTATTTGTTCTATAAACAGCCGAACATTTTCTGTTGTTTCCCCTCCAAAATCACTTATGAGGTCCGCTATATATTTTCTGTCATAATTTATATTGGTAGTAATTTCTTCTCTTTTAGCAGGAAGAATTATTTTTGACGTAATTTCATCTTCATACTCAGACATAATCTCATTATCATTAAAGGTGTTATTTTTTGTTTTGTTTTCCATAACCTTTTGTAACCTTCCATATAAGGTTTGTTTTGTTCCACTCGATTTTTGTTTATGATATTTTAGCTTTTCCTTCAGCTCACCTGTTGTATACGATGTAATAGGGAACAAGGCGTTCTCCATATTTACAACGATGAAATCACAAAATATTTCAGTAATCCTTAAGTTTGGATATAATCCCACTTCTGATTTTATTGTAGGGTTGTCAGGATTATCCTACAATAATTAAAGTCCACACCTTTTGACTTCTAAACAATATATTTATTTAACGTCTAAAGTTTCACACAAGACTCAACATAAAGTATGGTTAGACTTATCTTTTCCAAATCTTAAATCTTAATAATAATTCTTACAAGTCTTCTTCTTTATTATATATATATTGTGTTTAACACTCGCAGCCAACTGACTACTATTGTCATTTCTGAAATACTAAAGCTCAGTTATAGTTGGCAATAATGCCTTACACTAAAAAAATCTTCGCACCATTATAGCAGGTGTGTGTGTGTGTATATTTCCTTGGGCTACATTGCTGTAAAGGCAAGAAAACGAAGCAATTTCCATATCATCTAAACTCAGTGGTTAGTGACAGGAGCAACTCACGCACTCGCCAACTTGCCTTTAGCATCACACTGTGCCGTACACAAGGAAGAGAGAGAAATCAAACGGAGACCCTGAAAAGAAAAATTATTTTGTGCCCAAAGGAGGCGAATGAAAAGAAATGCACTGCTAGGTATATAATATATATAACACCATTTATTGCTTCCTTTTTTTTCCTTTTGTGTTCTCCCCTACTTTCTTTACATTTCTTACAAAAAAATTTTTTTTCCTTATCTGGTATCCTTAACCTTTAACTAATTGAGCTGATAATATTAACCTAATTCCAATGGGCGGCTTATCGTATATGCTGCGTATTATATGAAAATATAATTATATATACATAGAGGGGTCAATAATAACACCTAGTATGACCATACCTTATCTGTCAAAAAAAAACTTTACAACAACGTCTTATTAACAGGTACCCTCCCGGTAAAATGTGTGTATATGATGTATTATATATACTGTAGTCCATATCGATGCATAACAAATATGGTTTTGCGCTCAGCACACGTAAAAAAAAAGTTCAAACTTCATCTAAAGTTTTCACTAACTATATGCCGCTTTTCTCTTTCAGGTAACGCACTAATTTTAATGTAATTATATAACTGCGAATATGTTTCTGCGCTGAGGAAAATTCCAAACTCAAAATCTCGATGCAACTTTTCACTATCAATTTTCTCTTTCAGGAAAAATGATAATTTGGAGTAATTATGTCACTGTGGATAAAATTCACAGATAAATTTTAACCTGGCATCCCGATGACAATTTTCACTAATATAGCGGCTTTTCTCTTTCAGGTAAAACTGCTAAATCTAACGAACATTATGTTGCTGTGGATATAGTACTGCGCACAGGTAAATTCAAACGCAAAATCTCGATGAAAATTTTAACTAATGTATCGGATTTCCTCTTTCAGGTAAATCACTAAACTTGGTTATGTCACTGTGGATAATTCGTGAATAGAACTCTGCCCTAACTACAGGTAATTTCAAACTTTCGATCTCGATGACAATTTTCACTACTAATAAATCGGCTTTTCGCTTTCAGGTAAAAAAATTATAAATTTGGTATAATCAGTCACTGTGGAAATGATACAGCACTACGCACAGCTATTTTCAACCACTAAATCCCGATGACGATTTTATCTAATATATCGGATTTTTGCTTAGAGGTAAATCACTAAGTCTGGTGGAATTATGTCAGTGTGGATAAAATCCGTGAATAAGATTCTGCGCTGACCAAAGATAAATTCAGATTTTAAAACTCGACGAAACTTGTCACCGCTATATCATTTTTTCTCTTTCAGGAAAAACGCTAAAATTTGGTATAAATTATGTCGCTGTGGGAAAAATTCTGCACTCGATGATAATTTTCACTAATATAGCGGCTTTTTTCTTTCAAGTAAAAATGATAAATGTAGTATGATCTATGTCACTGTGGAAATCATTCATCACTAAGCACAGGTAATTTCAAACTTTCATCTCAAAGAAGTTTTCCACCACTGATTTGAACTTGAACCATCACTTTCTACTTTCAGGTTCTACGAGAATTTCACACCGCTAGCCGAATGCCCAATTCTAGCCAAAGATAACTTCCCAGAAGTAAAAAAAAAAATTACAAAAAAATATTATTTAAATGCCAACGCGCCTGCCAATACTACTCCAGATCAACGCTCATCAAGATCTGATCTCACAAACAACTACCTGTTCCGCGCAATCTGCCTACATCCAGTCATTTTCGCTTCCAGCCAGCCGACTGGCGAACGTGCTTCGTGCTATATCGTGCTGGACTCCCAAGCACCCGTAGGCACGATACTGCCGGTTATGTAGGTAGTGTGTGTATCTCGCGTTGAGGCTGTTTGCTGCCGCTCACTGTGTGCTAGGAGAAGAATATCTCGAATAATCTTTCCTTGTGCTGAATTGAAGCGCACTTTGGCGAACATTTGATCACGCGAAATTTTTACCGCTAGGTGAGATACCGTTTGTCCGATGGAATATTTTGTGACAAACGGTATACAGTCATGAAATTTGCGTCGACGATGCCAAATTTAGAAGGTTTTAGAGTTTTTATGTGGATTTAAAAATTCTGCTGCGTGCGTAATGCGTTTAGGTATTTAGCGATTTCTTTTATTTCTTCTTTTTAGGGTTTATGATAAAGGTCGCAATTTGTGCGCGTTCTACACAAATTGAAATCTTTCTCTTGTTAGAAATAATGGGTTTTTCTTTTCTTTCAGGGCAATAAGCTACACTTTATCGATATTAGTCTAACTTTGTATCAGCTGTGCATATTTTTCCTAACCTTAGCCACTGCAAGGTCCACAGCGATGTACTTCTATTGGGAGACGACCGAAAGCGCCTTCAATGTGTTCCCACCGATTTGACTCCAGGACTGCTCCACTACCTTTACCTTTTCGTTTCTGCCCGAAGGCACCAGTGCAAGTGTATCTGACTTCCCATGGTTAATCGAAATTCAAAGTCTTGAGACTGCTTAATCGAACAGCCTGAGATTTCTTTGAAGGCCTTGCCGTATTGATGACATCATCGGCATATGCAAAAGCATTGACCCTCAAATTGGATCCTTGATCCGAATTGAGGACTTGCGTAGCAGATTCCAGCACCAGACTGAAAATGAGTGGTGATAAAGAGTCTCCTTGTTTCACGTCCCGTCTTACTTGGGTAGTGAGCTCGATTGTGTTAATTTGCTTCACTATAGTCCCGTCACGGTACACACTGTCCACATATTGAAGAAATTTCCTCGGCCAACCCTTTCTCTCTAGTTCAGCAAGAATAGACCTATGAGATAAGGTATCAAAAACTTTCGTGAGGTCAAGTGTTGCCAGATGAAGCTCCCTCATCCCCGTCTGCGCTTTATTTAAAAGAACCAATAGTACAAAGAGATTCTCCTCACAACCATCTTTGGGGAGAAATCCTCCTTGACAAGGGTCGTGCATGTGGTTTAGTGTGATCCGATTATCCAAGACTTTATGAAACTAACACAATGGAGACAGCACTAAGCTTGCTACAAGCAACGTGTCCATCTACTTTGGGTATAAACACTGTGCGTGTTAGTAGTAACTAGGGAGGGACCTCGCCCCTAAGCAGGAAGATGTTAAAGAAGTGTGCTAGCTCACTTAGGTTTAAGACGGCCCAAGCGAGAGCGGAGATACCGTCAATACCTGGACTGGTGCTAATGTCCAGGGTTGCTTTACCGAGTTCGTCAACAGTGATTGGATTCCACATGTTTGAGAGACCACTATCAGCTTCCAAGAAGGAGCAAGTATATTCAGTGCTGGGCTGCTAGAAGATATTTTCCTAGTGATCTAAAATATGGTCATCGAAGAGCACCTCTTTGCCTTTTAGCCAGGTATCATCGATAAGTGCCTCGCACCTACCTTAAACCCTTTACGGAATAATCCTTGCATGACCGTATATAAGCGGTGCTTCCTTTCTCTACCATTTCCAGTTATTTCTGGTGCCATGGAGCTAACTTTAGGCCCACGCGACCGTCTGAGGACACTAAAGAGCTCATGAAGCCATATCATAATTTGTTCTTTTACGTCTTGCCCATTCATAACATGATTGGCAATTTCATCAAGCCTTTCCACCCTAGGGCGTTTCAGCTGCTCACCCACCACATAAAGGTCCTGAATGACTCGAATGAGCCCATCCTGAATTGGAAAGCTTATGGCTGTTACGGAAGTGCATTCCTTCCTTGACGGAGTTCCTGAAAGAACCCTTCCACCGTCACTCTGTAGTCAAGACGTTATCTTCTGCTTTTTGTAACCTCAATCGTCCCGTCCGAAAACTTATTTCTAATCTCCTGATTTATAGCACAGAGTGCATTATCACGATCCATTACAAGCAGATTTGCCTCACGCCTGGCCATAAGTCTCACTTTCTCGGCAGACCATGTCAATCTACGTCTGTCTGTGTCAATTGCCTGATGTTCTTCCAATGGATGTTGTCTTCTCCTGTGCACCAAGGCCACGATCAGTAGTAAAGGACCTGCCACAAATGTCACATACATGCGCTAGCAAAACTTCAGCCATGACACCCGAGACACTTGCTTTAGCTTGTCGCAACCCAGCGGTTATATTATTAGTACCTTTCCCCGCAGTTGTCAGTTTCTGGTAACCATTATTATCTTCATTACTCTCAACAACATAAATTTTAGTTAATTTTTGTTTTTTTTTTTTTGTAGTTTGCCCTCCCCATGAACCTCATTACGTTTTGAACCCCGCGGACAGCCTTTTGACGGCTGCAATTCGGATTTGTTTTAACAAGTCGGGTCGTGATTGTTCCCCACTAAACCACTCCCGCCGGGAGCTCGAGGCATAGTGACGAATGAATATTATTTGTAGTCAACTTTATTCCAAACTCACGCTATGATAGCTAAAATGTAGGGTTTAGTATTGACAACACATTAATTTGGCGTATACGACAAATTCATTCTAAATTAAATTAGTTATATCTCATAAACTACTTTAGGTGGAAGCAGTCTTAGAAATCTAATAAATTGGGGTAATAATAATAATGTTGTTACAGCTGATGTGGTTGTATACAAAAAAGTAATAAATAATGATTAAGTGAAACTAGTTCAATGAAAATCTATCTGCTTTTAATACTAACAATAATTTAACAAAAAATTAAAATATAGTTCCAAAAGGAGTTCAAAACAATAAAACTCAACGTAAATTAAACTAACCAAAATACTCAAGAACTTAACTGCTGAACTTATGTTAATCCTTAATTAATTATATCGTACTTATTACTAATGTTCTGCAATAAGAGAAAAAAACAATATCAGTGGATAGAAAATTTTTGATTCTATATTTATAATCAAATACACTTAAAAATAGTGAAGTATATATATTTTTTCTATGGTACTTGGTAGAAATATTTTGTGTTTATCATTTTACTAACGATAGAAAAACACTTGTTGCATATTCCACGTAACGTTTAATTAAGTTAAACAAAAATTGGTTTTAACAAACTTTCACAGAAGCCGACGCGTTTCATCTAAGTAAGACAATATCCAAGGCTGCACTGAGCTTAGTGGCTTACACAAATACAAACAATTCTAAAATAATTAATTTATAGAAAGAAAACAACTTGACAAATAGAGAAGGTACATATAAATTGAGGGTTAAGGAGCGGGCTTCTATCAGTGAAATCTAATTGGCCATTAACTAAAAAATAACCATCGGCTCTCGCTTTTCTAATTTCCAGGATTTCATATTTGTGCAGAGTCGGATCAGGGACAAGGGCGGATCCAGACGTTTGCTCTAGGGGGGTCGATCGCCCCCATCGCCCCCTATAACCGCACTTGCCATCAGCTGTGGACTGCTCTGTATAGCTTTCTCATTTCGTTTTGGCATGAAAATTTCATTAGCATTCAGATATCGCCAGAGTTCTTTTATCTATATAATATAAGTTTTTGATCCCGTAAGCATACACCGCAAAAAATCATGAACTAACTTTGTGGAAAATAACTATGGTTAAAATAGTCACTACCGCTTAAAATGTATGTATATACACATAATCGTTAAGAAATTAAATACTTTTTAAGTAATCTGCAAACTTCCTACTTTTAATTACAAAAATAAGTAAAGTAAGCAGTTTTTTAGATATTTTATGTGATTTTACATTTAATTACATAAACATTTTGTATCGTACTGTAAATTTGTGTAAAATTACATACAGTACTGTGATTTTACACGAAACTTTTGTGTCATACTGTCAATTTGTGTAAAATTCCATACAGTACTGTGATTTTACATTTAATCATACAAAACTTTTGTATTGTAATGTAAATTTGCATGAAATTCCATACAATACTGTAATTTGCATTGAATTCCCCATATTTAAAAAGGAAATTTCAATAAAACATAAGTAATGGCGTTTGCATTTATCTTTATTCTTTCCTTCAGTACTCTGCTCATAGGTTTATCAGGATTCGTCGCTATGAATCATTATACGGGAAATTATATCAGAATGCGGTCGCCGGTCAGTGTATAGTTTGATTTTGTGGAGTGAGTTGGTGATAGATTAACAAAATCATAAAACATGTAAAGAAATGTTACTAGTTTCGATCCAACAGTTACCTTAAAAACCGTTTTAAAAATCAAAAAATATTTTTAGGTACGCAGTATTTTTATAATTGAATTTCGCTAAAAAAAACTCAATCATGGAAATACTGCATACCTACAAATATTTATTGCTTCTTAAAATTATGATTTCTTAGGTCGCTGTTAGCATTGAAACTAGCATTACTTCTTCTACATGTTGATTGTTAATCTATTATTACATATTAATGCCATGGTCATAAGAATTGGTCTTAGACCAATTCTAGCTTTTTTACTTGTTTATGCATGTAATTTATTAATTTCTGTACGAAACATTATATTGGCAATTGAAATAAATTACATAACTATTGGTAAATTTACATATTGTCTACTTTACATACGGAATTGAAGAATTCATAAATAATGTAAAATTACATTAAACTTATGTAACTTAGTTCCACAGCATTATGTAAATTTACATATCTCATTTTACATCGGAACTTGAAAAATGCATAAACAATGTAAAATTACATACAGTGCGAAATTGCTTTACATATGGTTATGCAGTGCGCATAAAGTAGTGTAAATTTCCGCTACCATTGTTGGCAATTTGTTGCCTATTATAGTAGCGGAATTTTCAATAGATATTTTTTACGGTGTAGTAAAATTTAATCTCATATAAAATAGACATTATACACTTCTTGCTTGCGCTACTGGTGTTTTTCATACATAGGTCGCTTGCATTTCGCTCAAACACCTTAATTTCTTGGGCTGGACTGCAATTTCTTGCAACTTAAATGGTGGAAGAAATTTTCGAGGAATGCTAATTAGGTAGGGTTAATATATATATTATCCTATTTGCCTTAAATTAAATATTTGCAGGACAACTGAATCTGAGATTAATTACCTCGGCTATAATAATTTTCCCAACATACTACTTTTCATCAAAATACCCGGCTTTTGTGAGCTTTCGATCACAAAAATGTCCAACAATGCTTGTACTGAAAATTCATTAGTGATATAATTTTACATTTTTTGAGAATAATTTATGACTAAAAAGAAAAAAACAATAAATATATCAAATAACTATCTAGAGTTTTCCATTTAATCAAATTACATTTGTATAAAAAATTTTAAATTTTCATGGTACACAAAGAAAGCATATTCAAAGAAAAGTAATTTAATTAAGTATTTTGATAAACATTAGGAGTTCCAAATTTAAATTTCGGGAAATTGTTATTCACTGTAGTGTAATTTGAGCTGTCCAGATTGAAAATTTTAAAATTTATCTACAAATGTAATATAATTTAAAAATTTAATTAAATGCAAAATGAAGGGAAACTCTGGAGAAATGAAGGGAGATTTTATGTTCTATTTTTTTAACGCCGGTTTAGAAACGGTCTTTTTTAAAATTTTTTTTTTGTATTTTCTATTTCATTGGATTAGAATATAAATTTTGATTTATTATTATTAGAGCTAAAGGGGGGGGGGGGGGCGATCGCCCCCCGCTGTATCCGCCACTGATCAGGGATTAACTTATGTAAAATTTCAAGATCATTTATAGAACAATTGGGTCCTGTTTTTTAATAATGTTTTAAGAAGCGCGAAGCAGGGTTAGCGGACTTAGATGATTAAATATGTTTACTGAACCGGGGATTAAAAGATCTTCTAGTATTACCTAGGCAGCTTGCACCACAACCACTACAATTTACTTTATATATCCTACTGCTTTCATATCTGTCTAAGTTTGGACTTATTTTTTTATTAAAAGTTAATTTTTTTAATAATTTTATTAAATAAAATCTGGGAATATATTGCACCTTGCCATGAGCTTTCTAAGAATTTCAACCGACTTGTTGATGTATGGGATTTTCTCCACTTATTGTCATAGTTCCATCTATATTAACAGGAAAGAAAGATTTTACAGCACCTTTTCTTGGTTTTAATGATGGACTAATTTTGATTTATATCCACTATTGGTGGCCATTTTTTTAATGGTTTCTAGTTCTCTTTTGTATTTTGCTTTATCCAGTGGGCCATTCAACAATCCATTTGAAATAGAGTGGAATGCCGCGATCATCGTGCTCCAAGGATGTGTTGAGTCGAAAGGAATTATGTTATCACAGAATGTATTTTTTTTTAATATATCAAATAAAAGTCTATTATTCTCTATTGAAATTGTAAAGACTACACTGAAAGAAAAACTTATGTAAAAACATTTAAAAACCAAGTTTGAATTTTACAACATCTAAGGCAATTCTGGGTCTTCCAAGTTCTAGGGTACAACACCCAAACTTGCTAAGGTAAAGTATAGGCATCAAGAACTTGGACAATTTAACAAAACTTTTGATACATGCATACGTTATTACTTTGGCAAATTCAACTTAGCCTTTTGGATGATTTGTAACAGCGATGTGTGATTTACATAAGCATACAGTATAAGATGTACTTAATGTATTGTATAAAACATCTTAGTTTACGGCAGCTTACTTAATAATTTTTGTGCAATTTTAAAAAGTGACTTGACAAAACCATCCAAATGCTTTGTTCAAATGTCGAAGTCTTTAGTCAAAATATTGAGAATGGTTCCTAAATAATCTTGTTCAAACTACATTAGTGTAAGTTGATTTAACCAATTGAGATTATTTGACATACAAAAGTACTTGGGACAATCATATAAAATTATTTTGTGAAACGTATGGTATTTGCCTATATGATTTATGTAAATTATTAATATTTTTATGCAATTTTATATATGATAAAGGATATAAATCGTCAAATATAAATAAACTCGCTTTGTTAACAATCAAAGAAATGTCAAAGTTTTACCAGCATTTTAATGCTCCGCACATTAAAATTAGTGAAGACTTACAAAACGCCATCCTACCCAGTACGTTAGTCATCAGAAGTCAATAACAAAATAAAAATTGTAAAACTCTTAGGACGAATGAATAAAAAAATAACAAATTTTGAAATTAAGGAAACCACTTTATTTGCTTGACTTAACAAAATTTAAGGAATGTTAAGCTTAATCATATGCCTAATATCCGCTATGAATGTGTCGACTACTGGAAATTGTTCCAGCGTTTCTTCAATTCCGAACAAAAATTTTTGGAAAAAAATCCAAACTGCTATGCATTCAGCAGGATATTTTAAGTTTAAAACGAAAAATATTTTAAAGCAGTACTCAATTGCTTCTAGGTATGACAAAAATTGGAATTTTTCTCCATCGAGACTGACGTAGAAATGCTCATATTTGGATGAATCTCCAACCGCAATCACAAGGGGCTGTAGGGTAGTTTTCAGCTTAGCACATCCGTCCCGTTTATCTTTCAATAACTTGTTTATTTCATTAGTTTGGGATGCCACCAACGTAAACGAAGATTGGGAATCCCGAATCGTAAACTTTTTTCTTTTCCCTTCAATGATTCTCGATGAAGGAACTAACACAGCATGTAATAACTGAAATAGTATTATATTTTTGGTTTCTGAAATTAAGATTTTTATGATTATAGTTGACTTACATTTGTGACTACAATTATTAATTATTACCTGTATCCAGTGTGCTCTCTTTCTCTATAAAATCTTGCAGGGAACTTTTTGCAGATATATCCTTAACTCTGTCCTGTAGTAATGTCTTGGCGACTTGTGAAAATCTCTCCCAGTTAACAAGTGACATTTCTTTGGCAGGGAATAAATATTGAAAATCAATATCAATCTATAAGGTAAGTTATTTGTTCATAATGTAAAATTTGTATTTGTTCATAGTGTAAAATCTTACCAATTCAGGAGCTTTGGAATATTTTAGAAGCGGCCATTCCTGAAATATCTCTGTAAGATTTATATCAGAACTGAGTTGGGCACGTCGATATCCAAGCGTTTTTCTCCATAATTTTAAAACTTCATCCCATCTTCTTAGATGTTTCAGGGTTTGCGCGAACTCCCGTAATTCTGCATTATCTATTCCTAATTTGCACATTTAGTAGTTGATATTTTACAGAAAGAACTAAATTTTAACCTTCATCTAAAACGTCATCTGTTTCTTGTAATTTTTGTTTAGTTGTCTGCTTCAGCGGCTCACTGCTGACCCGAAATTTTCTTAAAGCGCGTTTTCTGCCTTGGTACCTGTCCCATAGCTTCCCTTTAGGCGGCTGTTTGCCTCTTCCCATAAAATATGTATGCTGCAGATTAAATTTATATATTTTATGAAAATTTACAAAATGTCCCAATCTTTTTATTTACGATGTCTTCGGTAGGAAACTCTTTTATAATGTGCTCTGCTAAAATTTTACACTTTGCTACTGATAAAGAAATGTCGTTTTCGACGAAGTGGTGAATTATTTTATGAACCAGATCTGTTCTATCATCAGGTGTTAAAAATCCATTTTCTGCATATCTCCTGCTAAGTGATTTTCCTTGTTCAGTTTTTAGTAGTATTTCTTTGACAGTAATCTGAAGAATAAATAAATATGAAATGGAATATAAAATACATTAACTATTTCAAATTACATTTTCTGCACTCATGCTACTTGTGCTTAGAGAAGGGGATCTTATATTTCGAATCCACGATTCCACAGACGAATTGAGCGGTAATGTTTCACTTTCAATTGTAAAATCAAGTACAGTGTTTTTGCCCCGCCTCCCAAGTTGAGTTTCCTTTTTGAAAAGTGGTTAATTTTAAACAAAAACAAATAAAATCATTACCAAATTATGCAACGATATGATTCAAAATTAAAATTAATATAAATAAAATTCACGCAGATTTGTTTTTAGCGTTGTCTCGTCTTATTTTTTAAGGCACTTTCACATCAAAAACAAGAATCCAAAAAATGTAAACCGAAAATATCAATTTATTCCACTTTAAAACAAGATTCTTGCTCCAATGATTAATAAAATCATGGGAATTAGGATAAACTAATAATTTTACTAATAAAATACTACATTTATTTCAGATTTTTAAGAAAAACACAACCTTTATATTTTATCGACCGAATACTTCGGTCGAAAAAGTTTTTCACCCCATAAAAGTTGTTTTTTTTTACAAATCTGAGATAAATATAATATTTTCTCAGTAAAATTCTTACTTTATCCTATTTTCCTGGATTTTATTAATCATTGGAACAAAAATCTTGTTTTAAAGTGGAATAAATTGAGTTTTCCGGTTTACATATTTCGGTTTTTGTTTTTGATGTGAAAGTGCCTTTAGTTGTTTTATTGTCATACTTACATGTTCACGTTGCCATAGGAAAAGCTGATGTTCAAATATTATTTTAGTGTTTATATGTTCACCATTAAAAAGTTCGTCGATGTGCCGTTCTTTCATATATTTTAGACCTTCTGTTGTAATACCTTTTGCTGCAAAATTATAACAAAATGCGTGAACAATTTGAATGCAGACATATACATATTTCCATTTAACTTACTTGAAAGAAATTCATATAAGTCGTTATAAAGGTTCCATTCGGACAATAAAGATGCCAATGCAGTATCTTTTTGAGAGGCAGTAGTTTGTGATGTAGTATTCCAATATTCACCAATATTGGGAAGTGGGTTTCCGGGAACTGGAGTGTATGAAGATGTTGAAGTAGATTCTACTTGCACTTGTACATTGCTTTTTATTATATTAGGACTTGAGGAATATGTCTTTGGTGTACTATTTTGTGTTGTATTAGCAATTGAAGTATATGTAACTGGTGTGTTGCTTTGTGATGAAATTGCCTGTGTTAAATAGCTGCCATCAAGAATAAGTATATCTGAATTTGAGCGTTCAAAAATTTCAGGAACAGATGTAGTTGATTGTATATTTAAGATGTTTTCTGCTTGACCCGTATAGTTAGATTGCTCCATGGTAAGGTGTTTTAGTGACTGAAATAAAATTTTGGTCTTATCATTTCTTTTGAGTTTGGTAGCTTTTGTGAATGAAGTGGAGGTCCATCAAAGCAAGCTATTGGAAGAATATGCGTATTTTCATCTTTGTCATTTAAAATTTCATATGCTAAGTAGTGGTCGTTAAAACACGAAGAATAAAGAGAGCACATTGCATAAATTTCGTCTTCCAAAGTAACAACAATGTTCAATATTTTATAGATAGAAGTTGATTCCTCAATTGTCCGCGTTAAAAAATGTCCCAGTTTGTAACAAGTACCTTTGTATACTATTTGTGAAACACAACAAAATTTATCTTCATTTATATTTAAATAGTCCGTTACGATTTGAGTGTTTTCAATTTCCACCTTATGTAGTTCATCATACGTAGCAGATACATTTTTACATATTATATTAGCTGCAAACTTAAGTTGAAATTTCATTGCTAAGGTATTCAATATACTTTTTCTGCTAGTGATAACTTTAGCATAGCTTTTAAATTCTCGATGTTTTCCCTCGAATCTAAAACACCAGTAAAATTTAGGTGGTCCTGAATATCTGATAATTCGCGGATAATGAATGAGGAAATGATGTTTTGGTTTCAAACAGTCATCGAATAGTTCGAGATAAAGTTCGTTATGTCTCTTAATGAAATATTCAAGATCCAAAATCTTTTCTTCTGTATATGTGGGTAGCAGTAAATAATCGACAATTTTGATAAATATACAGGTAAATTCCCATACTTTTTCGTTTACTGGGACTAAGTGCCCTATCAGAAGTGTGAAATGGTGTAATAAAGTCCACATCTCTCTAGCTGAAGAATTGAACCTTTTATTTTTTATGTGAGTTATTAAAACATCCTTGCATATATTCCCAACTTCTGCTTCCCCATAGGAGAAATTTCTTTTCAAATCATTAAAATCACATAAAGAAAAATATCCTTTTTTAAAACAGTAATTTAATATGTGTGTGAGATTATAGTGGGCAATTCCCTCAAAAACATCGTGCATAAGATCAACAGCAAAATTTTTTGTTACATGAAAAGAGGGTATGGTGTTTAATAAAGAATTCTTCATAACTCCATTAGCTTGTGCCATGTTTATGCTGTGCTCGTAACTTTCTTCAGTTCTTAAATTAGAAACATTTTCAAGCACGGATATGGAAGCAGCGTCTTTCTTCTCTTCACAAAAACGACAGTAGTAATTTGCAGAAAAGGACTTACTAAACTCTAGCATTTGATTAAGCCCTAAATTGTCACCAAGGATAAGTCCCAAAACAAAAAATACCCTTTTTTCTTCTGCATTCATCTTTAAGGTAATTCCATCCAATTCCAACGAAATAATATTCTGAATCAATGAGTACATTGTTAAATCATTTCCATAGTTTTTGACATCTACGGACTTTAAGAGTACAGCTAAGTATATTTGATTTAATTTGGAGTTGAACTGCAAAGTTGGGAATGAGTAATAAACTGCTGTAATTGTTTGATTTCCAGTATGTGAACCCAATGGGTTATTTATCTCAAAGTCATCTATGTACAAAAAATACGGAATAAGAATTTTTCCCTTATATAAATTTTCCTTTTCTCCCCACAATTTGCCTTGTACAAAATTGCTTATCTTCGAAGTATCTGCATGAAACTTTTCAATGTCTTGAATATGTTTCGATAATATTCCATCTTCTTCAAAGACCTTGCGAAATTGAAAGGCCAAGGGAAGTAATATGCCTTTGACAGTTTTTTCCGTTAAAGTAGAAATACCTGATATATATAAATTGGAGATACGTTTATCTATCACAAACTCTGTGGGCTTACAGTACAAGTCATTTTCACCTAAATATTTAAGTAGCTTATACTCCGTATTAATTTGTTTTAAGGTATCTTTGTATAAATCTATAAAGCCACTTATTTTAAGGGAATCCTCAGCGGAAAAATCTGCAGAAATAGTTTCCAAATACTGCAGAAGAGGTGATATGATTAATTTATGCATCTCCAATTGTATTATAAAAACATCCTTTCTAGCAAAATTATCTTTATTATGAAGAAGTAAAAAGAACTGGAGCAACTGATTAAAAAGTTGTATTCTTATTTCATCTCGATAGTTTTTCTTGGAGCAAGCTTGATTTATATTTTGTGCTTCGATAGTTGGTGTGCTATTCAATATAATGCTGTTTTCAATTGGACCGGTATCTCTAATATTATTATTATCGATAAAATTATCACGCAAATCTTGTGTTGAATTATGTAAATTAGAAACATTAAGGTCAGAAATACGGTTATGCACTTTATGTAAATGTTTTTTAAACGCTGAGAGATTTTGAAACGTTTGGTAGCATATATCCTCGGAACACTGATAGGAACTGCCTCTGTTATAGCCATGAATTAATTTTAAATGACCAATAAGAAGCTTTACACTTTTAAAATAGCGCTTACAAACGCTGCATTTAGCCATGACTAAAACAACAAAATGATAACAATGAAAAAGTATCAAAAAAAGCACAAAAAGCAAATATATTACACACATCTATAATATTATATATATATTACACACATCTATAAAAATTTTATTAAATTTTTTAATAAAAAACTTACCATAAAACAAATAATTAATAAATGTATTTAATTTCACTATTATTCACTGTATTATACTGTTGCGTTTAATTTGGCGACCGATTGCACTTGCACTCTGTTTAACACTTTAAACTAAACTGCACAAATATTCCGAATAGAAAACGATCCAACTTAGAGAATCAGAATACAAATCCGTTATAAACACGAGCCCAAAAAAATTTGCCTTAAATTTTGGGTGTTTTACAACAACCTTATGTGAATTTCATCAAGATTTATCAAGAATTAACATCAACGCAATAAAATGTACAATTGTGCCTGTATAAATCACCTAAGGCTTGGGTGTTTTTTACATTAGCTTAGCTGCGGTGAATTAAATTTGCCCAAGCTTTGGTTATTTTATACAAAGCTAGAGTGTTTGGAAAGGATGTATTGCGTAAAATTTAGAAGAAACCGTTAACATTTTGTCATGAAATTTCATCTGAAATCCATATTTTGAGAAATTCCATGAACTTAGGAAATTTTCTTAATCCTACAGGGTACATCAATAAAACCTCAAAATAACAACTTAGTTAAAATTTAGATAAAGTTTTGCCAAGCGCTTTGATGCGATGCCTAATTAATTTAAGGCAGTTTAATAAAATTCTCTAACCTTAAGCCAGTTATAAGTTAGAAAAATACTAGTATAATTTAACACACGTTTTTCATTCCCATATAAAAATGTCTGCCCTAGCCAACTTGGGAAATTTTACAATAGTTTTTTCTTTCAGTGTAGGAAATTTATTTTCTTATTGCCAAATTCTATAGTAAACTTTATACTGTCGTCAAGAAATTTTGTAATTAAGTAATGGCTTAAGCCTCGGAGATTTTACTAGCGCAAGGGCGCTGTAATCAAACCCGACTGATATTATACAAATAGTTTCCAAGAAAACTCCCGACGGACTTGCGGTGGCCTCTGCGGGCGCTAATGCGTCGGAATCAAAATTGTTTGACTCCGACGCATTAACGTCGGCGTTTTCAGTCGAAGTTTGCACTTCACATCGCGAAGATATGACAAAAAGGGTGAATTTTAAAAAGGAGGAGGATTATGAGCTCATTGATTCAGTACAGTCGCATCCTCCACTTTACAATATATAATTAAAAGTTTACAAAACCTTGCTATTAAAAACATGATCTGGGAAATTATTGCAGAGAAATTAAATAAATAAGGTAAGCCTAAGATTTTTCCAATACGTATTTATATATAATTAACTAACCCAATTTGGTAACATATTCTTTTGCCACAGTAAAGAAATTTTCTTACTACTAAAATACATTTAAGAAGTGTCGGGTAAAATTGGTTCTTTGGAAACCATACGGGACGACGTTGAACACTAACACACTTGCGCTGGCGTATTTGCATTGCTTGTTTGCGTCGGCAGAATCACTTGGAAACTAGTTTTAGTCAGACGAAACGTGTCGTGTGACAAAGTTTCTTAAACAATTAAATTAAGTTTAACTTAATTCAACGTTACGTGGAATATTAAGCAAGTGTTTTTCTTTCTTTAGTAAAATGGTAGCAAATATGTCTTGACTGGCTTAATATACTTTGCCTACTATTTCTGATATAGCACTTCAGTCATTAGCGGTAGGCATGCTTAATTCCTGTGATATGCTGATCCCTGTGGCTTTTCTAACTCCTGAATGAATTTAACATTGAACCTTTGTCGTGTCCCAAAAGCAATAAAAACACTCCGTTTTCAACAAATGCACTACTTTTATTTTATTTACAGATCTTACTAACTTAATCTTAACTTTTAACTTAATCTAACTTTTACCGCCGACCCAACGCTGTTTAATTGTAACCCGAACTGACCACACCAATTCAGTTGCGCACCTCGAAAACTTGCACACGGAAATCGGAAGTAGAACATCACCCTCAATATAATGTAATTATGATGCGGTAATATTCTACAACCGATGATGAAAACTACTGGCCAATGTCACCGATAGCAAGCAGCTGTGGTGTTGTAAACAAAACGGGACCGTGCTCTATGCGAAGTAGCATGTTTAGTCACTGTCGCTGTAATGTAAACAATCATCACATTATTTAGCAATAAGCGGACACCTTACTGTGCGAAGTAATGTGTTCCGCTATTGCTTGCTACTTTACTACCGGTACACCTGCCATGCTCTTGCTTCCATGTACCAGCAGACTGGGCCACAACACCTTGATATGTCCCAAACAGTTCAATGCCGATCTATTTTCTCTACTCAAGTTTGCCATATTATAATGTACAAAATCCGCATACAAAAAAAAATGGGAAAAATTAATGCAATTTTAGAGTACTAAGAATATAGCAAATGTTCTTGAAATTTTACATAGTGCTTCAAATGTCTTTCAAAAAGATATTCTTCAAAATCCGTATGGCAAATAGAAACGAATTCTTTCTTCACTTAATGAATATACTTCACAAAATTTCTCTTGAGTTGCAATTCGATTTAATTAAATTTCAAAATTATATTTGTTATGTAATACCTTAGACAAACAGCACGATCTAATGAATCATTAGTACTAACTATTCATTAAAATACCGTGCGTCACATGGGGTGCGTCACATGGGATACGTCATTATGGCTCGAAAATCAGATCATAATGAAGTACACTAATGAAGTTTTTTTTACCTTCATTATGGATATGTTGAGGAAAAATGTGCTAGATTTGGCATATAATACAAATCTGAAGCTCAGCTGTGCATCTCTCCATTTGAAAAATATGAAGAAGAAATGCAAATCACTAAGTACCTATATTTATTATGTCAAAATAGCCTTTTAATTAAATGTTTTTCTCATTTGTAAATTGTTAAATTGAAAAATTAAATAAATAAAAACAAAGTTTATCGCGTTAAATCGATCCACATCGCTTCTTTAATATCATAATTATTTCAAATCGAGTTTGACAGTGCCACTTAACTGTGTCTGCATCTGTGTCTGCAGTTTATAATGAATCATTGTAGACTAATTAGTCGTAAGTTATTTCTTCATTACGAGCATATAGAAATTCAATTTAATTCAAAATTAAGGGAAACTATATAGACCTTTCAATGAATGGAACAATTATTTTCTTTTCGTTTTTGGTGAAAGCACTGATCGCCTGTCTCCCCGATTTTTATCGAAAATGTCACCGATCTTCCCACAATCTGGCAGTTTTCTTACAACATCAAATTGATGACTTATTACAGAAGTGCTGAATGCAGTTTTCCAAATTGCTGTGCCCAGTATGCAGCAGTGAGAAGTGTAATAGTGATTAGATGTGCATAATAGCCCTCACTGTGTCCACTGCAAAGATAACTTTACACCTTCTCACCAAGAATGCCCCACTAGAAAACGAGAAAGGACAATACTCAGAGTTATGGTCATAAAAAATTTATCGAGAAGTGAAGCCAGCAGGCTTGCTAAGTCTAATAACTCTCTTCATGAGAACAGATTCACCCTACTAAGCACGCTAAGTGAGGACGCAGAGTTCCCCAAACTCGCAGAGTCTCCTAAGCTAAGATATTCAGTGCTTGATTCAAATAGAACTGTTACTCAGTCTCCCTATGCCAAGGTCGCTAAGAAAGCTCTATCACACTCTCCCCTATCCAACCAACCAATTTTCATGCCAGTTTCCAACAGCAGGGTAGGAACGGGGCTCATGTCCCAGGCCAACAAAACCACTGAACTGGAAAAATTCTTCACCTGGATTTCAAAGGAGATGACTTTGACACTGCACGTAAAAAGAAAATCAACTTATACAACATGAACAACGATCTCAACAGTATTAAAAACTCGTCAAGTCACTCCAGTCACTCATCCTTAAATAGCACATAACAGTCTAGAAAAACAGTATCTAACTCTTTTTTCAAACTTTAAATCACCCCCACCCACCATCAGCCTCATGAAACTACCACAATACAACAAAGCTTTAATGCTAATAAAGCTTTTCTAGAACTGTTTGTAGACACCCAACATGTTGAGATAATGTAACTCAACGAGACGTGGCGTAAGCATGGCGAATGTGCCTCGTTAAAAAACTAGAATCTCAATAGAAACGATAGACATGATGGATATGGTGGCAACCTTATTGCAGTTCGCTATGGTCCACAATACACGCGCATGCCCTTCGACACGTGCCTAGACTATGTCATAATAAATATTTCAAGCGCAACCACCAATATTATAGTTGTCTCTGAGTATGCTAGTCCATCTCTAGATGTACAGACTTTCAAGGGGAGCTTTGAACTGCTTTTCCTGTTCCTTTCAAACTTGTCCACTGTTATTATCAGTGGGGATCTTAATGCAAGAGACATCATGTGGGACCCCAGTTGCCGCAGAAGTAGTCTTGCAGTAAAGAAAGGAGCTTGCCTGAGCGAACTGCTCACATTAAGCGGTCTAAATGTCATCCCGTGTGATGGCCCGGCCTTCATACCCAACCTTGACATAATTAACTCTGGGTCCACCTTGGACCTGGTGAGTACCAATACCAATACCAGCAGCGCAATGTGAGCTGAGTGTATTACAGCACCAAATCGGGAATTCACATCACCTCCCGGTATTGGTTCACCATCGAGCCGCCACCTTTCCTCCTCACCTTCATCTCATAAGACCTACCGCAACAGTGAGAAGATCAAGAATGAGCTCAAAATTATAAATGTCTCCAGCAACATCAAGCAAGCCATAAAAGCCATCCTAGATAGACAGACACACAAACAAATCCCCGCACAGTAAATTTGCCCCAAATCCTTGGTGCAACACAAATATTCAAAGACCATTTAATTTAAAAAAGGAAACTTTTGCGAAGTGTACCAGGAACACGTCCCTTACACTAATCAACAAATATGCAGCCGTCTCTAGGCTACTAAAGAAAACTATCAAGAAAGCCAAAATCTGTCACTTCTCATGTTTCATGGAAAGCTTGGAAATAGCTGACTCGAGGCAATTCTTCACAATCTTTCGTAACTTAAAATCCAAACAACAAGGTATTGAAGTGTCTCAGAGGTGGAACGAATCCAGGTCGCTTGACCTCTTAGAATCACTAAAACTCACTACTTAACTCAACCAGCTGGCCACGCCTCACCGAGTCCTCCTCAACTTGAAGAGCTCTCCAATGTCCTCGGACATAATCAAACTTCTCAGCCTCTGGCATGGATGGCATGCCCTCTATGGCCTTCAAGTCGCTAAACAGCTCTGCTCTAGACCCGCTTCTGGATTCGCTCAATGAACTGTGGCTTTCAGGTACACTCCTGATGGTCTTAGATCTATCAACATTGTACCGATTAGTAAAAAGAAAGGGGCTAAGTGATTATCTAGAAGCTTTTTGGCCAATAGCCCTCATACAGGCCACATTCAAATGTATAAACGGCATAGTCATAAGTAGAGTGAACCCCTTTCTCAACTCAAACATCTTAATGCCGGCGAACTCGTTTGCATGCACGAATTGAATTGGTGCATAAACAAAATCCTGCACTTGATTGCAGAGAACAAAACTAGAAACCTGAAAAGTGTGATTCTATCAGTGGACATTGCCCCTGCGTATGAATCCGTCTGCCTGACTAAACTCCAGACTACATTGCTAGAACTTAACATCCTCAGTGAATACATATGATGGTTCCTTAACAGTTTATCGCGCAGGTTGTTACATCTGCACTCTGTGAAGCTGGAAAGCAATGATGGAATTCCCCAGGGTAGCGTTCTTAGCCCAATTCTCTTCAATATCTACACCAGCAATTCCCATTCAGTGTCTACCAATGATGATGATTTTCTTTTGATTGCGTCAGCTAGATCCCTGGAATAGGTACTGGCCCGTCTGTCAAATTCACTAGTCAACATTGTAGAGGCTGCCTCCTCACTCAACCTAAACATAAACACAGATAAACTAGCAATGGTTCCTTTAAACTGCAAACTTGGCACAGGAACTTCTTTAGACGAAAAAGAATAATGGAGCTGAGGTTCATTGGCAAAACTTTTATATCAAGACTCACTCTCAATTCCCAATCCAGAACAGCTGCTAAATCGGCCCATTTTTTTGTTAACACGCTGAGGATGCTCACCAGACATAGCTGCCCAATGCACCCGAAGCTTGCACTGAAGACCTTCAGAGCGACCATCATGCCGAAAGTTGAGTTCTTGGATACTACAATGGCCCGGCGTCCCAAGTACGTTGAGAGGATGCTCAAAGTTTGCACGAATGCATGTCTCAGATCATACCTAGGAGTGCCGCGGAGTACTACAGTCCACATTATATATGCACTTGCGCATGAACTTCCTCCAATTTATAGAAGCACTTTGTTGCTGGCTAAGGAATTCGGCAAACTACTAAATGCGGGCACTTCCCATATTGAGGAAGTCATTCCGTTAAATAGCCGCGTATGCAGACATGCACTCATTGCAAAGCAATACAAAAATGTTTTTGTCAAAATGGGCATATGTCCTCTCACTCCAATTGCTCGCAACCTCACCATAGACTGTGAAATACTCGGCAGAGCTGGCAAAAGTAAATCGGCTATTACAGACGAAGAATTCAAACAGATACATTTGCGAATAATAGGTCAATATTACTTCAACGGCTGGAGTATCTATCCGACCGATGCGTCCTACTCCTTGCCATACACCGGCATCAGTGCTGTAAGTTACTCCACTCTCTCCTTTATCACCAAAAAGTACGATGTGCTTAGATCCTCCACTTCTGGAGAACTTTTGACAATTCCTCTAGCCATGGAATAATTGACTGATGTAGGTGCAAGAAGACAGTTAATCGTTACAGACTCCAAAGCAGCTTGCCTAGACTTAAAAAGCCCTGAGCTCTCGTACCACCCCAGCACAATACGTAAAGTGGCTAACTCCAACCCCTCACGCAGGATCCACATCATTTGGATGCCACGACACAAAGGTCTAAAACTGAACGTATTTGCAAACATCAAAGCAAAACATGCCATCTTGCATGACCATGTATCTGAGACAAAAATCTCCTTTGATGATGTTGTGGTAGACATTAGAGCTTCAATTTATGAAGAGTGGACTAATGAGTTCACCCTCACTTCTTCCACGAAATGTGCTACTTTTGCTAAATATTTCCCACGACTGCTAAACCTCCTTGTCTAAAATGAAACTTCTTCCCTAAGGAATGCCAATTTCTAAATCGTCTTTATGTGGGTCACAACTACGACCCGAAGCTCTTCCAGACAATTGCCAAGTTAGACATGGTAAATTGTTTAGATTGCAACGCTCCAAACACTATCGAGCACAGCATATTTGGGTGCACCCGATTCAATTCCCTAAGAATCAATTTCGGACAGATCCGCAGTACTGCCACACTAGAAGAAGTCTTGATTCCCATCAATCAGGACTCACTAAATGAACTTAAAAACTTTGCTTCAGCTGCAGGTCTTCTGCAAACGTAATCAGGCTCTGGTTAGTACCTAACCTCAGTATGATACTGAAATTTATCACTTTGCTTGGAAACACTTTCCTTTCCTTCCCCTACCCAGTTATTACCACATAATTCACCCTTAGCCATCAGTCAGAGGTCGCGTATTGTCTCAATAAGTGACAAAAGAGCTCGCATTAAAAATATGATAGTAAAAACCCAAACAGGACACTCTAGGAGATAATCAAACAGTCTATCAGCTCACGCGCTAGTTGGCTATTATACCTCATAGGGCTCTGCCAGAGGTGCGATTCTCCAGCCTTACAGAAAGGCCTAAAGAGTCTCAACTCATCAAAGAGTAAAAGAAGAAGAAGAACTCTGCAAACAAGCAAGCGACGAGACTTACATTCGGAGTTCAAATCAGTGGAAGGCCAGGGATTCGACATATGCTTGTCGACATATTCCTGCTGTGTCAGACCAGTACCAGCCCATTGTGAACAACATTAATGTCTTTACACGATGATCACAGACCTCAAGCAATCCTTAAAGTCACTGGTTGCCACGTTAACTCGGCCTGTTATAAGAATAGCCTGTAGTTATAAAAATAATCTCACTTAGGCTACTGTGATCCTAATCACGACTCCGACGTCAGCTTTATGGATGTCACAGTGGAAGACCAAACTCTGGTAAAAATACGCTTGAATCTTGAATCCTACTTACAGATATAGTTGTTGTGCATAAGATTGATACCCGACGTATTTCTGACCGCAAGTACCACAGTAGACCAAGAAGCGACTCGACTGCGCTGCAGTCAAACATACTCTACTTGCTACTGGTTACCTTCTGAAGACAGACAACTACCTCAGGCAAAGTGTCGTACTTCTTCTATTGAGTATACACTCGCTGAAGACTCTACATAGCCAGCTTAATAAATAATTGGTAGATTAATCATTTACAACTAAAGGTCTGGTTATAAAAATCACCAGGATAAGTATTCTCGGGTTACAGATCGAAACAGAATATATTTGGTTCTTATTTTAAAAGGAATGTCGGTATGTCGTAACCGGCACATTAACTCCCCATTCAGTGACTGGATTTCGTTGCCTATAGTCATATAACGTAGTCAAGGTTCTTGTACCTTGGCTGCAGATGTGCTCGTATCAGGTGCTTGTAGCTGTACACTAATAATAAAACGTTTATAACTGAAAGGGAATTGATTAAAGAAAAGAACTAACTTTCACGAATTTTAAAAATATAGTAAAGTTCATTTAATTTCCCGCATACTACATATACAAAATTAAAACATTCGTTACGATTGCTCCTTTTCACTCATTGTGCAATTCCCACGGAAATCGTACATATGTAGATGATTCATTTTACAATGCATAATTTACACTGTCGTCTGACGTCGAATTTTACCTTGTGTTCATGAAATTTTGCGCTAAGCGGCTAGCGTAAAAAATATTTTGGCATGAAAAGCTTTTTCGTTTATCGTGTAGAGTTAACTAAGATAAGTAAAAAGGTGCTGTGCCGGCAAAATAAAATGAAATTAAATTACATTAAATTTTACGTGAATTGCATTGGAATTTTCCTTAAATATAAACATCATTTTTATAAAGTCAAAAATTCATAGTTCAAAACTGACGTTCACTTTCGAATCTAAATGTCTTATCAGTGAAAGTACGTGCCATCTTAAACCTACTTTTACTGATAAGAGAATTAGATTCTAAATACAATTTTACCTTATTTTAATTACTTTTATCTTAACTTACTTTACTTTTATAATATTTGCTCTTACGTCCTTCTTATGTGCTTTCTCTTAAAAAAATTTAAAAACGTCATACATAAGATGGACAAAGAAAAGGTTTTTCTCTCTCTCAGTTCTCATTAAAATTAATTGGCCTAATATAATTTAAACCTTCGGAAACAAAAGTTTTGAGATTTTTTAAATTTTAGATATGCTTGTTAAAAAATTCGGAAGCCGAGTACGTATCTTGCTGTTTAGTGGTTACGTAACCAATTGTTTAGTCGCATATAAGTACACTCTTCAAAGGAGCCAGTTTTAGTCACATTAGGCAATTATCAGGGTTATAGAGGACTTACAGCACACCTGCGTATCAACCTGTGAAAATTAAAGATATCATACAAAGCAAATCGTTACTTTCAGAAGCATAAAGCTGCATGTAACATTTTTACAAAATTGAGCTACTTACACCAAAAAGATCAGGAAACAAATATTCTATACCGAAGCGTTTTATTGTGACTTTCGAATGAGAACGACAACTGTATAATGCCGTAACTAACATCTTGGCTGTGTGAAGAACAATTTTGTACGCAGACTTACAATTCTAGTGCGTTTTTAAAATGGTGAATTCTAAAACTGCTACATACAGTGTTGGGGTACGGCCACAGAAACAAGCGCACGATGGACGCGCCGGCGTTTTTTCTTGATTAATCGCTCTTCATTTTTGTGACTGCCCATTAAAAAAGTGCGCAAGAATTCTAGTTTTGCGTATTCTAGAGAAACGTAATTTTTCAGTAATATTTTTCCCGTTAGCGAACATGGATGTGTCAAAGTTAACAAAATTTGAGTTGTGCGAAAGTAATTCCTATTTCAAATGGAAATTATTCTTTTCAAATATTCGGAGGTTTCAGATTCATCCAATTAATAGAGTCCGACGTCAATGTGGGGAATATCATCACCTTTTTAAAAATCTTTTAAGTTTCTTTTGAGTAAAATTGAAAAACGGCTCACAAAGAAAGTATGGCGTAGGAGAACAATTTCAGCGGAAGAAAGATTAGTAGTAACACTAACGCAAGCATATGAGAAAGAAGACTTTATTAAATATTTAGAAATTAAGTAAAGTATATCCATATAAATAAGCTTGCTAAAATAAAAAAAAGGTACCTATATATTGCAAATAATTGTTTGTACTTGGATAGTACTGCTGAGTTGTTTGCAAATAATCAGCTTCATAATGTAAAGATGGAACTGTACTTTCTTCCTGGCGTGCTTTTCGTCCCCATTGATCTTGGTCTTTTTGCACCTGAAGACTTTCCTTTTCTTGCAGGACTAATTACATTATTTTGGTTTTTACTTTAAGCATTTGCAATTCAGTAAAATCTGCAAAATGTGGTAGCAAACTTTGAAGAAAGCTTAAATCCGGATCCTCGTTTTCTGGTTTTTTAGTAACGTTCTTTTCTAAATTTAGAAACTCCTCTTGTACATTCTGGTTTCTTCGTTTTCCTTTTGATGGTCCTCCGGCTTTATTCGAGGAAATTAATGATGTAGAAGCTAGAGAAGATGGGTCATCGCAAATTATGCAATCTTCATTTAAAGCATTCCCAGGTTCTCAGTCTGAAGCTCTCTGATTTCCTGAGAATCGTACGTAATTTTATTTTCATTGACTCTTATTTGCTGAGTGCTTAAATTTCCATGCAAAGGGTTAGGCACAATGTAGTTCTTTAAAAACTACATTGAATTAAAGAATGCCCACTATGATTTTTTTTACTGATATTGCTGCTCCCGATTTTGGCAATTGGTTTTTGCTCAACTCCCTTCCGTAATTGTCTCTAAAATTTTTTCGTTTACCTTTAGAGTTAGTAGCTGCAATGAAAAAATAAATAAAACGTACTCATATATATATTTATCACAAGTATTTGGCTACAGGAGTGTCATTCAGATCTTTGGACACTGCATTTAGAATGTGAAAATGTACTATTAGCGTAATAGCTAAGGAAACAAGCAAGATAATTTGGGAGGAGCTCGTACCCGAATTTAATTAACACAAAAATGATTAGAAATTATAACAATTTTTGGAAATTTCCAAACTCTTTTGGATCAATAGACGGAAAGCATTGCCAAATTAAATATCCAGGAAATCCTGGGTAACATTATTATAATTATCTTCATTACTTTTCTGTGGTGCTGCAAGCAGTTGTTGACAAAAAAAAATTTTTTGACAATAGAAGTTGGAGCGCGAGGAAAGTAAAGCGATGGGTGTACTTTTATTGGATTTCTTATTTCATCTCATACAAAAAGGCAAATTTAATATTTCTCCACCACAAATGCTTCCAGATATACAACAATCGAAATGGATAATTTTCTTATCGGGGATGAAGCTTATCCTTTAAAACATTATCTCATGAGGCCGTATCCTACAAAAACATTAAATCCGATCAGAGAAATTTTTAATTTGTGTTTGGCCGGCGCAAGAAAATTTATAGAAATGGCGCTTTTTATCCAAGGATATAGGAATGAGTCGTAATGATTCTTGCATACTAATTAAGGCAGCATGCACTTTGCATAACATATTCAGGGAGAAAGATGGAAATTCAGACTTTCATTTCACTAATGCAATGATGGACATGGAGCAGTCCATGACAGGTGACCAGCCTGTAGGTACTATATTCTCATCATGCAAACCGAAGTGGCAATCATGCAGTGCAAACACGGGATAAATTAGCGGATTATTTAATGCAATTTTAATATGTATTGCAAAATATATTACATTCAAATTACAGGAATAGAAGCTTATAACAACTTACATTTTTTTTAAACTATAACATTTTTTTTACCATCTGAATTGCAAAGAGATCCGATTTCTGTCCACAGTTTTTCCACCAATATTCTGTTTTAATGATTAATATTTTCATCTTGTCATAATGCCGGCCGGCATTGGACTTCAGATATCAAGGGCTCCTTGTCAATATTGGCAGTCATGTTACCTCCTAAAAATCTTACAGAATACTGTACAAAAGTGCGTCGGAAATGAAGTCAAATGAAAAAAATATATATATAATTTTAGTCCCGCGATGATTTTTAGAAATCGAAACAGTTCCGATGCGGTTAAACGCACGCAATCGCGCGCAATTTCAATGGCCATTACAATGCTTTTTAAGTGCATTCCAAAAATAATCGCGCGCGCGTCAATCGCACTCTTGTTTCTGTGGCCGTACCCTTATGCTTCTGAGGTAGCGTAATAGCCCAGCAACCTTCAAATGGCGTTGCAATCTTTTTGTTTAAGTATGAATATTTTCCTGTCTCCCGTCAGTATATATAGTAAATCTGACAAGAATATGTGTCAGGCATGAATAAACTGGGATGAATACAAGCGCGCCTTGACTGAGTATAATAAAGAGCTTAAGAAACCCAAGAGAAGAACTTGGAGAAATCTGTGCGAGGGTATAGATGATCGACCCACAAGTGCAAGACTTCAAAAGGTTCTCTCTAAGGATCACTCCAATAGTATCGGCCTTCTACGGAAAGTCGATGGCAGCTACACGAGTAGCCGGGAAGAAACAGTAATTTTGTTATTACAAACTCATTTTCCTGATTCAAGAGTTATGCAAGATGACGATGGAACCCCTGAAGAGCTAAGACCTGAGTGCAGGCCTTCCAACAGGATTAAAAGTCTCTCTGGTAGAATTTTCACTCAAAAGAAAGTTAAATGGGCCGTCAACTCCTTTATGCCATTCAAATCGCCTGGAGCTGATGGCATCTTTCCGGCCCTACTTCAACAAGGGCTACAGGAGATACTGCCAAATCTCATTAAGACCTTTAGAGCAAGCTATGCTCTAGGGTATATACCCAGGACGTGGGGGAAGTTAAGGTATCATTTATACCTAAAGGGGGAGGGCGTTCACCTGCACTACCCAAATCCTACCGTCCGATCAGTCTAACGTCATTTCTCCTCAAAACAATGGAGAAAGTGTTAGACAATTATATTAGGAGCGGTGCACTTAAGCGATCAGCGCTGCACCCAAACCAACATGCTTACCAAGCAGGGAAGTCTACTACAACTGCCCTACATAGTCTTGTTCTAAGACTAGAACAGGCGGTAGAGGATAAAGAGACAGCCCTATGTGCATTCCTAGATATCGAAGGAGCATTTGATAACACCTCCTTTGAAGCCATTGAGAAAGCAGCTACCAATAAAGGAATCGAACCTTCCTTGATAAATGGATAAAAGCTATGCTTGAAAGCCGGAGAATCACAGCTAACCTGGGGGAGGACTCTATAACAGTAGTGGCTGCTAAGGGATGTCCCCAAGGTGGGGTTCTGTCCCCTCTACTATGGTCACTGGTTATAGATGATCTTCTACAGAAGCTAACCAACCCCGGCTTTGAAAATCAGGGATATGCAGATGACCTGGTTATTACAATTAGGGGAAAATATGATCAGATAATCTCTGAACTATTGCAGAATGCCCTAAACATAGTCTGCAACTAGTGCCAAACAATGGGACTTCGAGCCAACCCTGGCAAGACAATAATTGTTCCATTCACAAGAAAAAGGAAGCTTTGTTTGAAAGCAACATCTCTTGAGGGAACAACAGTGGAATTCTCAAAGGAGGTCAAATATCTGAGTATTACCTTAGATAATAGACTAACCTGGAACTCTCACTTAAAAAGAATATTAGATAAAGCTACAGTAGCAACATGGACATGCCGCAGGCTTTTTGGCAAAACTTGGGGTCTAAAACCAAAAATGACTCTGTGGTCATATACATCTATTACAAGACCCATGGTCACATACGCTTCACTCGTTTGGTGACCAAAAACAGAACAAAAGACGGCTCAAGCTAGTTTGCAAAAACTACAACGGCTTGCATGTCTAGGAGTAACAGGTGCCATGCGTACCTGCCCAACCACAGCCTTAGAGGCTATGTTGGACCTGCTACCCTTACATTTGCATGTGAGAGGGCAGGCCATACTTAGTGCAATAAGACTGCAAAGGGCAAACCTCCAAACCACAAACAAATTGGCTGGCCACCTGAGAGTCCTCCAGGAATTCGTAGAGGACCCGATGACTAACCCAATTTCAGATGTTATGCAAAAACGCCATAACTTTGAAACGCCATTTAAGGTGATCTTGGGGGACCGTCAACAGTGGCACACTGGGGACCTACCCTTTGAAAAAGGATCTCTTAAATGGTACACGGATGGGTCCAAAATGGAAGGTAAAGCAGGCGTGGGCATATATGGGCCATGGTGCCATCTCGCAAAAGCACTGGGGGCCTCACCAACCATTTTTCAGGCAGATAGCCAAGCAGCACTTAAAGCGTTAAACTCGTTTACGTTTGAGTCTAAGCTGGCTTGGGACTGTCTTACTGTCTTGAAGCAACTGGCTGAGACAAATAGGGTGACAATAATATGGGTACCAGGACATGAAGACATTAATGGGAACGAGATTGCGGACCGCCTTGCAAACGAAGGAGCCAAATCTCCGTTTATTGGCCCGGAGCCTGTCTTTGCCACCTCTTGGCTCAGATCAGGCTTTGGGAGGACAGAACTAAAAAGTAATACTGGGAAAACACCCCGGGGCTGAGACAAGCGAAAAAATTTATAAAGTATTCGCAACAGAGGACAAAAGAACTCCTCACACTCAGCAGAAATGAACTAGGGCTCATAACGGGCCTACTTACTGGGCATTGCCCACTTAGATACCATGAGACCTGTCGATTCTGTATGGAAGACGATGAAACTGCTGAGCATATCCTGTGTGATTGTGAAGCCCTATGCCGCATAAGGCTAAGACATCTAGGACAGGCATTTCCACTGCCAGAGGATGTTGTTAAAATGGCCCCCAAGGACATTATAGGTTTCATTAAAGACCTTAAGTTCGAACGGGCGCCCTAGGGCGTTTAGGGGTAATGTCACAAAAGATCTCCTAGGTCGCGGTGGCAGGATGAGAGACGGGAGTCCTGTCTGCATCCCCCGGAATAATAATAATAATAATGAAACAAAGTGGTTCTCACGCCTTAAATCAATTTTCAAATAAATTATTTAATTTATTTAACTTCCTAAAATTAGTAGGTAGGTACTATAAACTTATTCGTTATTTTTAAATGATGTGTAGATATGCGCCTTCTCAACTTAATTTATCTCTCCATAGAGAAGCCTTGAATTAACATACATACATAAATCGGGCATTTATATTAGGATTTTCTTCAGGAATTTTCGATGCATTTTTTAACGAACTCCAAAATTCTCATCTGCTAAGTTACGGATACAATTTGACATAAAATATTTCATTCAAATGTTCCCCTAAGTATGTATATACATATAATATACGGGGATATGATACATCGCTCCAGAGTACCCTATTTACCCTTTTTAGTAAGGTTAGGCTGTTCATCAGTCATTTAATTACTGATATTATTTCTAGCAGGCGGAATATACCACCACCCTATATTCATCAACTTATTTAGCACTTTCATCCACCATGCATTGAGGGTAACCACAAACGCGGTTTACGGGTAATGCAAATTTAAATAAACATCACTTCAGCCTTGGTGTGATATTTATTTTTCCGCAAAAAGGGTCCAGTATAAAGCTAACCGGAAATGGTGTGTGTTTGCAAACACTCCAGGCATTAAAATGCAAATCATCCTATAATAAGATAATCTTACTTCCTGCTTAGCTTACAAACGAGCAATTTTCACATAATACATAGTGGAAGAGCGGAAATAAATCGTCAGAGAACTCATATAAATAACAATTACGGCCTAATTGGATAAGGAAACTGTGTTCAAAGAGGTGTGATATCTGTATGTTTTCCAATTGGGAATTTCGAATATGATTATTTAAACGTAATAACAATTACAGTATCACTTCTGAATATCTAACCCGAGAACACTTCATCTCATCTCGAAATCTCGAAGTTATAACTAGTTTTGATAAGATATTAAATGCTGCTCACATAAATATGTAGTTAATTATTAATTATGCTAAAATTCACTAGATTTAAAAGTAACAGAGCCTGAGTACATTATCGTGATATTAAACTTAAGGGAGTGTATGAAATATATATTGTCGTGCTAAGCAGAAACGGAGTAATTGAGATTTTCATGAAATTTACAGATTGGAGTTTTAAGTGTGGTAGTACAAACCCAAAGTTGTGTTTAGTTATTTGATAAAACCAAGAATGCAAAGTAAAATATTGAATTCTCAGATTCAGCGATCAGAGACATAAGGGACGGCTTTACGGGGAAAACTGAAAAGCGCAACCACAAAGAATCACAAGCAAAAATTTAAATAATCTAGATAATTATCTGATTTAGAATTAGTTTCTTGTTTTTTCGTAATTTTTGATTTGTATTACAGTCATTGTTTTTCCAATCACCTAGAATTAATATTTTCTTTTATTTGTAACTTTAACATGTACACAAAGATTACTTAGAATAAAACCTATCACAATACCGGGCGCAAATGATTTTATTTTTACGAAACACTTAAAATCAAACAAGTATGGCAGAAACAAATCCAGGCCTGGAGGCTTCCTCGAGGTGTTGTCAAAATTTCCAAGAAGAGTTTTTAAATGAGGCTACATATACAAAACCAAGCCTAGCAGCTACACTGACAAAAAGCATTAGTTGCTTTCACATGTCGTGTCCCAATGCAATCACTAAGCAAACCCAATAATTAAAAACGACACTCGAATTTCTTTTAACGTTATAAATCTTTATTTTACTATATACCAAACTGACCTATCTTAATACTTTTAAAACAATCTAACCCGAACCGAACGGTAACTTGAAACTCTTAAACAAAGTTGAATCGCGACTGAACAATTAACGGCGACGATGACTGAAACTAACGGGCACTCGCCAGACCAGTCATTGGTCTTTTATGCCCCAATATTCGGAAGTACTTTCTTTGCTCACAACGCGGATGTAAACAAACGACACAACCTTGTCGTTTGTTCTACCGGTTGCAGCACCTGAGTCGCTTAGTAGTAAACAATCGCTTTACATAACAATTACCATGCGAGGTTAATTATTATTGTAATCGTCGATTGCTTCACTAAGCGCTCATCGCAGCCAGCAGTTGAGCCAATAAGCAAAATAACCGACAGTTGCAGAACAATACCATGCGAGGTTACTGTTTAGCAATTGCTAATTATTTCACTAAAATGCGCCCTTGGCTGCTGGAAGAATCTTCCTTATATTGGGCCACAACACACACGCACAAGATTTGGTACTAAACGTGCAGCGCCTTTTAACTAACAACAGCGAGAAAAATAAATAACGAACAAAAGCGGCACAGCAATAATCGCTTGTTCCACCGATACTAGGATTTTTCTAATATAGCACTTATAATCTTTTTCTATTACGAGTAATGCGTACATACACATCAGATCATGCGTGGCGTGGGGTTTTGCCAGTTGCTACAGTTACCGCAGCAAAATTACTACGGTTGCTACAACAAAATTACTGCATCATTAGTATTCTCTATTTTTTTGTGTGTTTTCATATTAATATTTATAAAACGTTATTGGGATGCTAGAGAGATATTAAAGTGATAACCGCGTATTTTTACCATGGCATTTTGTAAATTTACTGACTCAAAGTAAACTTTCTTGACATTTAGTAAAAATCAACCGAAAACAGTAGTAAAATTACCCATTATAATACAAAATTATTAAAAACGGAAATTTCGCCATTGATTTTCATGATTAATGTAATTTTACTGTATGGAACTAGTTACTTTACATAAAAATTTTTTAGAGCGTATGATAAATTTCGACAAAATAGAAATATCAGCTAAAACAGTTGTTGCTTAATCAAGTCTTTAGAAGCACTTATTAGAACAATCGATTAATTAATATTGCTCTTTCAACAAATTCAATTCTCCAAATTAACTAATTGATTGGTTAATTTTGCATACCGCAGTATTTAAAATAACTGAAACATTAGTTTGCAGACATTAGTAATCAACTAATCGAATTTGTTAAAATATGTAATGAAATTGGAAAGTTCAACTAATTTTTTAGTTGATCATAATGATAAAATCCTATGAATTTAATTATTTTTGTGCTTATTATTTTTAAATTATTTTGTTATCTGCCCGCAGTAGGTTGACAATATTTTTAATAAAAAGGAAAAAAAGCGTTCTGTATGTGCGAAAATTCTATGTGTGCTCAATAGTATAACTGACAGTTTCTGCCTACTTAGACGCTGAAGAAAATATTAAACAAACCCCATATATACAATCAGTATAAGTTCTAAGTGTGAATTATATGAGGCAAAAATTTCTTATTTGTTGATTCATCGAATGTATAAGTCGAAATTACGAATTGGGTTTTAACAGGTCCAAACAAAATTCAAATTCAAAAAACATGCGTCAAAGCAAAGGTTCAGATTTTTCAATTCAACAAATGTATTGATTTAATTTAATGGTTTTGCGCATCAGTTTATAGAAAGATGAAGCTATAATAAAAAATGGTTATGATTCATTTTGTAGATAATTTCTCAGTACAAGAACAAATTGGCCCTAAAAGTTTTCCCAGAACATTTAAAATATTGTAAATATTGTATGACAACACCACGGGTTTCAAGATTTCTTCCATTTATGACATTATATTTATTATTTTTTCGAAAATGCCATAGACGCATAAACGGACAAACGGACAGACATGCAAAAATCAAAATAACAATTATGCGTGGGTGTCCAAACCATTTTTCCTTTATCAGTAACATGCGTTACCAGAGAAATAATAAACTCAGTATGACCTATGAGATTTTATCCTGGGTATAAAAATAAATATTAATGATCCAGTGATTTACAATTTAAAGTTATGCGAAAATTATATTATTCTTATCAACTAATGTAATTCGTTGCTTTAGAAAATTGTGAGGTTACATCATGTTAAAAAAATCTATCAATTTATTTGTTGAATTTATTAATTGCATATATTCGCTAATATAAAAAATTATATTCTTATAAATAAAGAAACAGTTTCGTTGTGTCTGCGAAAACTTTAATAATTTTATATGTTGATTTTAGTTATATGTCTTCCGAAATATGATTAGTTAATTTATCATCAAATATTTGTTAACTGAACTAATTGAATTTGAAGCTACAACTTAAGTATTTTCCAAAACAACTAAGGGCAAATCAACTAATTCCAATTAAAAATTGCAACTAATTAGCACTTACAATTTTATTAATCACTTAATTGTTTTTCCAAATCGATTTAAAGGAATTACTAATGTACAATTAACTAATCGTGATTTGTCGTTTTAACTAATAATTTTTTTTTCAGTGTAGCCTCAAGGCCTAGCCGCAAGGCGCGCTTTGCTCAATGTTCGAAAAATTTTGTCCATCAAGCCTACTTCTTTCAACAGGGTTTGTTTTTTTAATTTCGTTCTATCAAACGTGATATTTGGCATTTACCAGTTAAATAAAATTTGAAATTTATAATAATTTAATTTTTAATATAATTATTAAAAATGGAAGAGAAGTTGATCGAGGCTATGCGTTTTAGACCTCCGATTTTGAGTTGGATCATCCCAACTATAACAATATAAGGATCAGGGAGAAGTATTGGTAAAAAATTGTTGGAATTGTTGGCGAATCAAGTAAAATTTTTTATGCAAATGATATTAATTTGCTAATAATTTTTTGTAAAACTTTACAGCACAAACATGTCGCCAACGCTGGAAATCGCTACTTGAACGAGACAGGGAAGAGTATAATACATATACAGCGTTTGACAATCGCTTAAGGGAACCGACGTCTTGGCCTTACGCTAGCTCCCCGCTCTTCCTAAGGGATATGTTCGGAGTAACAAACTAAATATTTGAATTATTTTTTAATTGTGGTATACTATAATGATAAAATCTTTTCACAAAACTACAAGTAATTTCACAGAAGAGGCGGAAAATTCACCGGAAGACAGTATGGCCGGTGGGTCGAACTGAGTATATAGGAAGTCTTGAGTGCTCAGTGTTCAGCGCACACTAGTTTTCTCGACATAGAAGTTCTTAGGCGATTATGGCTTGCCGTTTATTTTGAGTAAACTAAACGTCTTGCGTGTTAACCAGTTTGGTGGGACGAACTATTGTATATCACAGAAAGCTTGATTTGAAGTATGGATGCAAGAGTTGCTAGCCAGCTTCATGTAGCAGGGTGCATTGAAGTGATAACAAAAAAACATTCTTGATGTGCCAGCAGTATGTGTGCAGTTACTGACGAATTGTAGAAAAGAAACGACGTGGTGCGTGATGGCACACGGCTGTTTCTTGTAGGAGACCAATACGACCTCAACTAATATAGTGTTGTCACTAGTTTCGTCAAGTACTTTTAGCAGATGTTGATGAACCTGAAACTCGCATGTAAAGAGCGTAACTGACCAGCTGAGCCTATGTTGAACTGCACAAGGCGGATAGACTAGTTCTCTATGTTGAGACTAGTTGAACATGTACTATGACTTTTGTATGTTGTCAGTTAGAGACTGGATTGATACATGTGACACGTATATCTTTGTCCTTCGTGGGCAGTCCGTGAGAGGTTGAGCTGCTTAATATTCCCCTTAGCTGGAGCGGATGTGAGGATTTGTCAGCTTCGGTAAATGTACTCAATCGTCCACAAGTTAGCTGCAGTATTTCTGTAGCACAACTCGAATAAGGGGTGTCCTAAAAGGAAGCACCTGAAAAGAAAAGGGAAATACCGCTATCGGAGCGGCCGTGGACATACACCTCCTATAATATTGCGATGGATAAAGAAAATCTTTTGTTGCTTGATGTTTTAATATCGTCTTTTCTTTATTATTTTTATTTATTGTTTCTGGTTCAATCCAAATATATTTTACGTTATAATTATATGTGTATTCTATTGAAAAAACTTAATCTGCTTAAATCTGACATCAGACTAGCTTTCTTTATTTTCAATTTATTTTCTTCATAAATCGCAGACTACTAACTACACCTCTTCTAAATCGCAAAGTGGCTTTCGCTGAGCTTAGCGCAAAACTTTATAATTGCATGTGGGATGCCCGAGGACGTTACCGTAGCGCAGTTGGTGACGTCGAGTCGCCAGAGTGTGTTATGAGTACTGCGACCTGGGCGCTAAATCGTTATACGTGGAAATAGCAACAGCTTTTACACCTGTTACACCAAGGCAGGATACAAGCCAATTGTGTTATTCGGCGAGCTCTGCAACACCTTCTCATACTCTCCGGAAAAGGTGTAAATTGGACGTGGGAAGAAACATATTCTCTCAGAGGATGTGCAGTCATTCAACAGCCTACTAGGCGACATTAAGACGAAATTTGTGGGACAGGAAGCTAACCTACCGATGCTGCAGGCAATAAACTGTAATTCAGAAATATACAATAAAATAAAATCAAAATGTACAAAATATTACATAAAATAAAAATATGTTCAAATAACATTATTATTGATGTGCTCTTTTAATTTATTCTTTAAGTTAAATGCAGCTCGGGCACAGTTGTCGCCAGTTGTATTTGCAATAGACTGAAGACTGGCAGTTCCTTCACACCATCTTCCAGATATCATTTTGGCACCATTTTTGACATCAACAAACGAATCGGGGCAATAAACTTGCGGGTCCGTAAGCTTGCAGAAATTATGCAACACAGTTGTCACCATAACAATTTTATCTACGTTTATCGGATGTGCATTTATTGTTGTTGTAAGTATACGCCAACGTGCTGTGAGAATGCCAAATGCATTCTCAATAGTTCTTCTCGCTCATGACAGCCACTTGTTGAAATATTCCTTCTGTACTGTTATTGCTGCGGAACTTTTATAGGTTTTAAATTTTACTTGTTTACATTTTTGTGAAAACACGAAGCTCTTGCTGGATATGGTCGCATTATGTTACATCAGCCACGAAAAAGTGTGGGAACATTATATTGGTCTTGGGGAGCGGTTTGCCTGAGAAGGGAATTAGTTCACTAACAAGAACTCTGCCTCCGCCATGCTTAAAGATTTTTGTTCGTATACCGGGGATCAAATGCTTTGTTGGGAGGACGTCTTACATACTGCTTCCCATCTGATCCGAAAAAAATAAAATTTGCACTCGTCGCTCCAGAGGATATTTCGCCATTTTTTACACCCTCATCGCCGGACCAATTTTGGTGTTCGATAGCGGCACTTTTTCCTTGCTTGATGTTTCTATTACTAAGAAATGGGACTTTCCTTGGCGATCTTGAAGGAAGCTGGGTTTCTACCAATCTTCATCTTATTGTTCGTGTACTCACATTTGCCTAAACTTCACTCAAAATCTTTGTTAAGTCCCAATGTTGGATTAGGATAAAAAGGGGGCAGGTGCCGGTTTGCGAAATCATAAGACAGAAGAGTTTAAAATTTCAGAAGCCAATATTTTATTTTCACTAAATTTCTTATAAATTAACAATTCAGGTACTTAAAATAGTTCGACTCTACTCTAAATTATAGCTAATTCAATAAAACTTACTAATTCAATGATTACTTCTAATACTATTTCAACAACAACAACAGAAATTATATACTACAAAGAATTTTAATTATTGCACCTCCACTGGCGTTTTATTCGGTTATCTGTGGATCAGAAGTAAAAAGAATGATTACTAATTAAATTAATAAAAAGTGGGGTTGGGGTGACAGAATGAGCGTCACAGACCTGCTCAGACTTATTGTAGCTGGGTTCAAACACTCCCAGAATCGGGGGCTGAAAGTATTATTAATAAATTTATTCATTTCAATACTTTCCTTGGTTTTTGTTGTTAAGCAAGACTTAATATCGCTTGGTCAAATCGCAAGTGATTTTCTTTTTTTTTTTTTTTTTTTTTTTTTTATATGATTAAGCCAAGCTCAGGGGATACCCTATGATGCAAAGCACAGCATGGCAGGAAGGAGATAGGGAAAGGATTAGGGGATATGAGGAGAGTGGCGGAGGTGCCGATGTATGTCGCCCTTAAACTTCCGCAGATTGTACGCCGGAGGAAAAACAGAAGATGGTAAGCTGTTCCACATTCGCACTGTTCGGGATAAAAAAGCATCACGGAATTTTACTGTACGGCCGAAAGTAATTTGAAGGGTTAAAGGATGTGCGCGGTTTGCAGCGCGAGTATTGCGTGCAGGAATCATTCTACAAGGGATTAGACTAGATATTTCATCAGAACATTGACCATGCATATAGCGATAAAGGAGCGAAAGGCATCCAACATTGCGGCGGTGCTCGAGTGAGTCGATATGACAAGTTATTGCCAAATCGCCAATGAGCTTGAAGGCTCTCTTTTGGACAATATCCAATGAAGCTAAGGCTGTGCGACCAGCCCCGGCCCATATATGGGAGTTGTACTCCATTCTAGGTCTAATGTAGGACTTGTAGAGGAGCGCTAGATTTGACGGGCTGAAATATTTCTTACACCTTTTCAGAAATCCAAGACATTTCGATGCTTCTTTGGCAACAGAGAAGATGTGATCTGCTTCCAGCACGTCGCTATTTATACGCAGAAACACAATGGGAGTTGTGTCTGCTGGTTGGTTTAACAATCAAGCCCTGCGTCATTTATAGATTAAGACACAATATTACGTCATCGTGGATTTTGTAATAAGAACGATTTTTCTGCGCTCTTAGCTGCCATCTTGAATATGTCAAATTCTTTGACGGCAGCTGCTGGTTATAGGTAAGTGTTTATATTTTGAATGTTAATTATTTATTTCAATAATTAATGTTTTATTTATTTTTAGGTGGTGGCGGAATGATTTTTCAACTGTAGCGCGGGAATCGGTTTTGTTTAATGTGTGAGTGATTTTATTTTTTGGTAAAGTCTCAGATAATTTGAATTTTTAAATCATCTGAGATCTTACCATTTGTTTATTTTTTATAAATGCCTTTTTTTTTGTTTTTCTTTTTAGATTTCGCTGGTTACTTCGTGGGATATATCTAATTAGTTTTGTGTAATGTGAGGGTTAGTTCATAAGTTTTTAATTTTATAGTTCTTTTTTTGTTCCGAGGTGGAACAATCTTAGAGGACGACGCAAAAGGATCCTTCTTAGATTTCAAGACGATTCTGTGGTCCATTTTTTTTTTTTGTAGCTTTTCGTGGCTTCCCTCGATTTTCGGTTGATTTTTTCGGTTTAAGCGCATTTTGCACCATACCTAAAGAGCATCCGACCATTGCAGCAATATTTAGCATCTGGATCAACTGCTGTATCTCAATTGAACAATGGTTACTGCGACACACGTTCTTCAAAAATAAATTGTTGATTGATAAAATAATTATATTTTTTATAATATATTGTACTCACTTCACTTCCAAATAATATAAAATCACGAAATGTATCACTTGATTGCCAATATTCTCAACCTCCACAAGCGTATTTTTTTTTTTTTTTTTTTGCAAAGCGAATGTCGTTTACTTTGCAAACGTCAAGAAACACTACATCAGTTGGCAGTTATTTTTAAAATGGAAGATGACTACAAGTTCAACATGAAAGGGCGATACTAGTCATCAGATCGCGTTACAGTTAGAGTAATATTTCAACCAAAAACAAAGATTTTTCTTTGAGATAGGCTTGTAGCTATATTTTTGATGATAACTGTATGTACGATTTCCATAGAAATTGCACAATTAGTGAAAAGGAGCAATCGCAACAAATTTTTAATTCTGTATGAGTAATATGCGGGAAATTAAATGAACTGTACTATATTTTTAAAATTCGTGAAAGTCAGTTCTTTTCTTTAATCAATTCCCTTTCAGTAATAATCGTTTTATTGATACGCTCTCGTTAGCAGCCAAGGTACAAGAACCTTGACTACCTTATATGACTATAGGCAACAAAATTCAATCACTGAATGGGGAGTTAATGTGCCGGTTACGACATACCGATATTACTTTTAAAATAAGAACCCAACATATTTTATTTCGATCCGTAACCCTAGAATAGTCTATCCTGTTGATTTTTATAATCCGACCTTTGGTTGTAAATGATTAATCTACCAATTATTTATTAAGCTGGCTATGTAGAGTCTTCAGCGAGTGTATACTCAATAGAAGAAGTACGACATCTTGCCTGAGGTGGTTGTCTGTCTTCAAAAGGTAACCAGTAACAAGTAGGTTATGTTTGACTGCAGCGCAGTCGAGTCGCTTCTTGATCTCCTGTGGTACTTGCGGTCACAAATACGTCGGGTATCTAACTTATGCACAACAGCTATACCTGTAAGTAGGATTCAAGATTCAAGCGTATTTCTACCAGAGTTTGGTCTTCCACTGTGGCAGCCATAAGGCTGACGACGGAGTCGTGATTAGGATCTCAATAGCCTAAGTGAGAATATTTTTGTAATTACAGGCTATTCCTATAACAAACCGAGTTTACGTTGGCAACCAATGATTTTAAGGATTGCTTGTGGTCTGTGGTCATCGTGTAAAGACATTACTGTGGTTCACTATGGGCAGGTACTAGTCTGACACACCAGGCCTATGTCGACAAGCATATGTCGGATCCCTGGCGTTCCACTGATTAGAACTCGGAATGTGAGTCTCGTCGCTTGCTTGTTTGCAGAGTTCCCGTTCAATTTAATATGGCTGCGCACCGTGTGGTAGGTTCTCGGATTCTGAAATGGCATAGGAAAATATCCTGGAAACCAAAAAGCAAGATTTAAAAGCGGGGCATTGTTGATATCTTTATTTCTTTTTCATTGTCTTATGTTAACTTCGTCATTATTTGGTGAAGAGTAATGTATATGTACTTTTTATATCTAATAAATTTTTAACAAATTAATCGTTGACAAAACTATTAGTAAACTGAACCATTCTTTTGCGTTGACTGAAATAAGAATAAATTTCTTTATATTTTGTTTGTCTATATTAAATTCGAGGCCTACTACATACACCCTCTTTAGTTCCCACAGTGGCTTTCGATTAACTTAGCGTAAAGGCCAAAGCACAGTGAGAGCGACACAACAATGTTGGCAACTTAGTTGGCGATAATGTCGCATTTAAAACACAGTGGACGCGACTCGACAAATGTTTTTGACAGCTATTTCTGTTTTATTTATTGTAAAAGAAATCGCAAAAAGGAAAATCGCTAGTATAGCTTATGCGGCTTACTTAAAATTTCAAAGCATAAAGAAAAAACTAAAAAGAAATCTAAGAAGAGATTTCTATACATTATTGCACATTTTCATTGCATTCATTTTCTCTATTAATTCCTCTTCAAAACCCATAATTTGTCAAACTAATAAATGAAATTAATTTTATACAAGTTTTTAATAACTAGTTTATTTACTATTATCTTTTAATTTACTATGTTTCATAAAAATTTCCAAATCCACATAACATTAATGTCAATTATTCACTGTCCACACAGAAATGTCAATTATGTTGGCGACTAATTTAGAGATTTTGCCAAACTTTTGGTTGGCAACTTATAGCGACCCCCCATTTTGTTTAAATATATGGGACTTCCATATATTCGAATCTTTGACAGCAACCAATTTACGGCAACTTTGTTGTGTCGTCCTCACTGTGTTTTGGCCTTAAGGTTGTTCAAAACGCGTCATCAAGCTGCCACATAATATTTATATGATTTTATTATCTGCACGCAGTAGGCTGACAATATTTTTAAAAAGAAGAAAAAAGCACTCCATATGGTCAGAGAAACTCTAGGTATAGTCGTCAGTACGACTGAGAGTTTTGCTTGCTTTAGGCGCTGATGAAAGTACTAAACCAACTCTATATATGTATACACCCAGTACAAGCTCCGAAAATGATTAAAAAAAAAATAGATTTGTCAATGCAAAAGATCAGATTTGTCGATTCAACAAATGTATTGGTTAAAATTAATGGTTTTATGAAGACGATTCTAGAACGATGAAGTGACTGTGAAAATTGTCATAATTAATTTCGCAGGTAATTTCTCAGTACAAAAACCAATTGGCTCTAAACGTTTTCCCATTATACACTTAAAATATGTTAATTTTTGTATGACAACACCACGGGCTTCAATATTTATTCAATTTTTGAAATTATATTTATTATTTTTTCAAACATTCCATATACAGAAAATTATCGACAGACGGATGGATAGACGGACAAACGGAGTGACATGCAAAAATCAAAGAACCTTTAATACATGGGTGTCCAATCCATTTTTTTCTTTATCATTAACCTATTAATTCCTACTGCAGCGTATACGCACAATTTTCCTTTGTGTACAAAAGTTGGTGAAATAAATACTACAATAATGAAGTGGTGCTTCAGAAGTTTTATGACGAAGACAGATGTATAATATACACTAAAATAATCGCCACGTAATTCCCGCTCCATATTCCGAAGTGTGAGGACCTACGTTTGTTTCAAGTAATTTTCTCAGTGTATGAAAAAAGGCAAAATGACGACCCGTCGTGTGTAAGTAAATTTATTTTGTTATTCGTTTAAAAGAGACAAAAAAACGTGTTATGGAGTATTGTTCAATTTGTGAAGAATAATTACAAAAAATATTTTGACTGGTTCTTGACGCTCGGAACTTCTGTGAAGCGTATACGCTTCACTCCGCCATTCTCAGTTCAAGTTATTTTTTTATGAGCGTATACGCTTCACTCGGCCATTTGCCTTATTCTCTGCTTTTGTCCGTTTTTAATGGAATTTCAACCGCTTTTCTCCATTTCGAATGTTTTTTCTTGACGGATTGTTCAATACAGAAAATATTTGACGGCCAAGGAGATGCAACAGGAGATAGATTCGTGGTTGGATGGTGATAATGATGACGCAGACGTTGTTGTATATAGAGCCACCATCGGCATCTGGTTATCAGTCGGCAGAAGATTCTTGTGATAAGGTGGAGGTACATTTTTAATTTACCAAACCAACAGCCGGAAGAACCTTGTGAGATGATTGTGAGAGGCATACGAGCTGAGACATCAATAGCGACTGATATTTTAGAAAACTCTTTTGCTAATTTGGAAGTGGACTTGATTAATTCAGTAGCAGCGACACCTCCATTATTTGATATTTCCGATAAGGAAATTCATTCGGAAGATGGCACTGAATTACTTCTCTTACCACAACCGAGCAGATCAAGGCTATTCGAAAAAACACCATGCCGTTCATCAGAACCAAGTATATTAAGGCCAATAGAAAAAACACCACCACGTCCACGAAGAACACGACCTAAACGAGCATCCTTATAGCCAGCTAAATAACCTCAAAAAAGAAAAAAATCTAAAGCAACTACTGATACAATGAAATGGATTCCTGATACTAATTCCGGTTCGAAAGGATTATTCCCGGCATCCGATTATTCAGACTTAGCTAATCTGAAGCCATTCGAAATATTTTCCTTATCTCTTGATGATGAATTGCTTGACTTGTTATGTGAACAGAGTAATATTTATGCGATTTTTTGCGGTGAACCAAACCCAAATATCTAGGAAATGAAAGAATTTATAGGCAATAGATCATATTCACATATGCCTTTTTTATTATATATAGACTGGTTATAATTACACACCGAATAAAAGGACACTACTGGTCACTTGAAAGTGATCTGCAAAATAGATTTGTTAGTAATGCTATGAGACGTGACCGATTTTTCACTAGTTATCGGTTCATTAATTTCATCGACTATGCTAGGGAAGATACAACGGACAAGCTTTGGAAGCTAAGACCATTTACAGATGCATTGAAACTACGATTTCCTCGAAACTTTTGACCGGAACATAATTTGTTTTACGACGAGGCAATGATCGAGTAATTTGGACGCCACGGGTGTAAGCAATTTACTCGTGGCAAACCACTGCGATTTGATTACAAAAGGTGGTGCCTGAATCCACTGTTAGGTTACCTTTTAAATTTTGAAATGTACCAGGGAAATAACCCAGGACAAACCCAGACCACGTCGAAAAATATGGTAAACCTGCAGCACCGCTCTTTTCAATGTTTGATGAATTTGGCGAAGCAATAAAACCACTTCCATTTTGTTTTTATTTTGAGAACCTTTTTACAACACCTCGTGTGTTAAGTGGTCTACTTGAATGTGGTTATAATGGCACAGGTAAAATTTATATCTATTTTATCGTTTTTTTACCTTTCTTAATCTTCTTCTCAGGTACTATAAGGGAAAATTTTGTGCCGAACTCGTGTCCTTTACCATCCAAAGATGTTATGAAAAACCAACCACGCGGTACAATACACAGCACACGAATAGAAAGTTCGGACATTCGAGTTACAAGATGGGTTGACAATGCAGTAGTTACAGTAGCATCCACGTTGTTTGGTTCAATGCCAGTCAGCTCCGTTTCGAGATATTCCAGAGCCGAAAATAAACGAATTCAGACTCCACTTCCAATGTCTATAGAGCAATACAATCTATATATGGGAGGTGTTGACCGTATGGATCAAAATATTGCTGCATACAGAATAGGAGCTCGAGGAAAAAAATGGTACGTTCCAATTTTTACATGGTTGGTGGATGTTTCTGTCCAAAATTCGTGGATACTTAGTCATAAAGCAGGCTACAAGTACAGTCAGTTAGAATAAGGTTTTGCCTGCGTAACTTTTTTATATCTGTTTACCTTGAATGTTTTTTTTTTATCTGGAATATTTTTTTTTACTTGTAATATTATTGTTTTTTCATAGTAAGAATACTGCTTTTTTTGTATTATGTTATTTTTAAATTATTAATTTTTCGTTACATTCATTGTTTTTCAATAAATAGCTTGTCTTCCTCTATTTTTGTTTATTTTATTTGGACAAATTAGTGCTGAGAATAGTCTATTGTAGCGTATACGCTACGGGCGCCCAAACCAAAACGGATGGAAGAAATCAAAAAGCAGTTTTTTTTAAACTTTATGGGCCTCCAAACATACACCACACAAAATTTGAGATCTCTTCAACTACTGGATCACTTTCGGTTTTAATGGGTTAATATGCATTACAAGCGTATGAAATTTCATCTAGGGCATAAAAATAATTATTGATGATGCAGTGAATTCAAATTTTTACTTGTAGGTGAATTATATTATTCATATCAACTAATGTAATTCCTTAATTTAGAAAACTGTGAGGTTATATCATATTATTAAGAAAATTTATCAATTTATTTGTTGAACTTATTAATTGCATAAATTCGTTAATATAACAAATCATATTCTTAAAAAAAAAAAACAAACATTTTCGTTGTTCCCGCGAAAAAATTAATAATATTATATGTTGATTTTACTACTACGTCATCTGAAATATAATTAGTTAATTTATCGTCAAATATTTGTTAATTGAACTAATTAAATTAGAAGCTATCACTTAAGTATTTTCCAAAACAAATAAGGGCAAATCAACTAATCCCAAGTAGAAATTACAACTAATTAGCATTTATAAATTTATTAATCACGTAATTGTTTTTCCTAATTAATTTGCTGGAATTATTAATGTACAATCAACTAATCGTGATTTGTCGATTTAACTAATATTTTTTCTTTTTTTCAATATACATTGCTACGTGCTTCATAACGCAGATAGAGCTGGCTTAGTAGGGGGGGGGGCTGGTTAAATATGATTAGTGTTGAGAGTCATGTGATTTTCTTTTAGTCGGCTAAATCAGAAAACCTCGATGTTGTCCAGCACTTGTGAAGCTACCTGCACTAAGGCAAAACCCAACAAAACAAAAAACAACGAAAATTAAAAAATCGCACTTAGGACCATATAAAAAGATATATATTTTGTAGAAACTTACCCACAATGTACAAAGGATGTTCGCAATTATATGATTCCAAGGAACTTACTAAAATATATAGTATAGAATAGAATAGAATAGAATAGAATAGAATATATTTCTTTAGTTGTACAAAGATAACAAGATCTTAAACGTACAAAGTGAATTGGAATTATACATAATTAGTAAAATAATTGTGCCACATTAAATTTGGGGAAATACATTAATTTACTAAAAACTAACTTAACTAACTAAGCTTAGCCAAACAAAACTAACGAATACTCATAGGTTTAAGAATAGACTCTATTTTTATTAGTATTATTATGAGGAAAAGAAAAACAATGAGTTAGCAAAGAAAAAAGTTATCAAATAGCTTTAACAATATGTATCCAAGTCGAGCCCCAAATGTTTAGGATAAGTTTAGTGGATCCTGTTCTCTGTATATTAGCTGGCACACGATTCCACAAACGAATGCCCTGGACGAAGTAAGAGCGCTCACCATAGCGTGATTTACAACGGGGGATCGAAAGGTTCATGTGCCGGGATGACTGTAGGAAACTCAATCTCTCAAATAGGTATGAGGGCTTCTCGCTGTATATAAGTCTATGAAGGAATTTCAGTCTGTAATTTATTAGATAAGTTTCTATCGGACAACCAAGCAAGGACGTTACATAAGGAGAGATGTGACTATGTCGCGGCAATTTGAAGACAAATCGGGTTACATCATTGAATGCAACCAATAGTTTCCTACGACAGACTGAGTCGAGAACTGGAAATATCGTGCAGCCATATGTGAAATAGGGTAGCAAAAGGGATTTAGCTAGTCTTACTCGTAAATGATGCATTAGGCAATCGGAGTTCAACCAAAGCTGCCGCAGGCATCCATATACATATTTTCCTCAGTGTAACACTGACATGATCACAACATGAAAATTTTGAGTTGAGGTGAAACCCTAGACACTTCACAGAATTTACATATACTAGCCTATTGTCGTTCAAATAAATCGGTGGTAAAGAATTCTCATCAATATCACGTCTATAGATCGCCATACAGTTCGATTTATTATGGTTAAGAGCTAAATTATTTTGCTCAGACCAATCATATACACGTTTGAGATCCTCATTTATCCGACTTATGCAATCTTCCACTAAGCCAATTGGTCTGCTAAGGTATATTTGCACATCATCAGCATACAGATGAACGGAGGCATCTACAATAACATCTGGGAGATCATTGATATAAAGACTAAAAAGCAGGGGACCAAGTATGGATCCCTGGGGCACGCCACAAGAGAGAGATATACTTCTCGAGGCAACATTATTTGTTTTTACAAATGTATGATCTAAAGAATTATTTGCAATATAAGATTTCGAACTTACAAAGTTATATACATATTATATATTAGGGTGGCCCAAGAAACAAAAATGTTAAAATGTTTAAATGCTCATTTAGAATTAGTTAGCTAACGTAATTTCAAACTTCTATGCAATATTTCAGTGAAAATTATTAATGTTTAGAGGTCACTCAAATCGAGAATAATCATTTTTTGAGTGTTTTAGACTTTCAACAAAAGTGTTTACCATTTTCTGTCATAACTTTTTAATTTGTCAATATTTTTTCTAGATTCTAGATAAATTTAAGGGAACTTACTGCAATAAAAGTCGTTTTGAAAAATTAAATTCTTCTATTTTTTATAAATTTTTTAAAACGAAAATTCGGACGCGGAACTTCAATTTTTTGAATTCGTGTCAACTCTTTTGTAAGGAGGAAAAGTGGCACACGGGTATATTTTCTCTACTACAACGTTATCTACAATCGATTATCTTTCCAGCGACTATAATTTAATGGGCTCATGTAGTGCATGAATTGTTGTCAAAAGGCTTTTTCGAAGGTGAAGCATTTTTGCAAATTTCAAGGATATGTGCCGGCCCATAAAAGTATACACTTTTTCACTGTCACAAAATTATTTATACAAAAGACAAGAGAAAAAGTTACAATTCGTCTTAAGACCAATAATACTGTACCCTAGATGAACATAAAAATAAATTTATAATATTTTTATGAGAACACTGCCCACAAAATTTCAGCTCTCTAGGTCGACGAGTTCTTGGGCAGTATCCAAATATATATTGAAAACTCAACACTGAGAAGACGTTGTCCGATTTAGTACATTTTTGAAATTTTATTTACTATTATTATGAAAACACCATGTACCATTTCGGCTCTCTACAGCAACGCGTTCTCGGGCAGTGCCAAAGTATACCGTTACAAACCAACTTTTTTTATGGCAAGCCTACGATGGAGTTGCCCGAAATTTCCCATTTTCGAAATCAAATTTACTTTTTTTTTAAGAGGGTGTGCACAATTTCAGCACTCTAAATGAACGGACAGATAGACAGGCAAAGAGACAAACAGACGGACATGGAAAAATCAAAATAACATTTATTATTAAGCGTGGATGTTCAATAAAATAATTACAAATGAAGATGTCATTGGTATAAAGTCGTTACTTTTATGGGTAGGCACATCCTTGTAATTTGTAAAAATGCTTCACCATCGAAAATCGCATTTTGAGAACAGTTCACACACAACATGAACCCCTTAAGTTATAGTCGCCAGAAAGTGAAAAAATTGGTGTTCCGGATCCGAATTTTCGTTTTAAAAAATGTATAAAAAAATAGAAGAGTTCAATTTACCAAAACGGCTTTTATTGCAGTAAATTCATAACTAGGTTCCCTTGAATTAAAAAGTTATGACAGAAAATGTTTAAACATTTTTCCTAAAAGTCCAAAATAGTAAAAAAGTCACTGTTTTTGATTTGAGCGACCACTAAACATTAACGACTTTCACACAAATTTTGGATAGAAGTTTAAAATTACATTAGCTAACCAATTCTGAATGATCATTTAGTCATTTTAACACTTTTGCAAATACATACATTTTTGGGCCACCTTAATATATATGTTTAAAAAAAAAGGAACATTTAATTTTAAGGAAACTTACTGGAATTGTGAGATCTAGTCACGCGTCTCTCATTAGCTTTCTCAAAGCGGAAAATTTTTCGAGTGATTTAATTTTTTCAAGCAAAGTTGCCTTAAAAAATAAGAAAAAGTACTAAGCTCACTGCTAAACCCCATCAGTCAATTTTTAACCTAAATTGCCTTTTGATAAATAAAATTAAAGGAAGTTTTTGGAAATATCCCCACGAGGGCACGACGAACCTAACCTCAAACCGAGTATAGCAACCTCTCCGAAGTGGTTAGATTAAAGTGTATAGCTTCATTCAGGTTAAGTACAGATTCACAAAGACTTGTATAGGGCTGATAACGCTTGGCGTTCTGCTGGGGTATGTAAATTTTTCTTTATCCTAGCAAATTTTTTTCATTCTCTTTTGGTGTTTGGCATTTCATCGACTCATATTGGTTTGAACACGTTCTCTGCAAACCATGCAAGGTGAACAAAAAGACATGATTGTCGATCCTGGAGGGTCGACTACCATTCCTCCTGATAATCCCACTCTGCAGAATAACATCACTGTAGCGGAAACTCTAAACACATCCAATCCATTTGACATGGACCTCACCCAAAAGCCCGAAAGCACAAAAATTTCAAATACCCCAACTAAAGGCTCCTACGAAGCCTTCCATTTCTCACTCCCAACCACCCCGCTGTTCTCTACAATTACTGGCAATGGCTCTCCCTCCTCTCAGGGACCTGGGCCCCCAACCTCAAACAAATCACCCAAGCCAGCATCACCACCTTTAGTGTTATATGACAAATCAGACAAAGGCGCCTTCTGGGTACTGATTTCAAGATCAAACACACAGCGGGAGGACGTTCAGAAAAGAATTAGTGATATTGGGATAGGAGCACTGCTCAAGAGAAACAATATCTCCGGTTTTTCAAACATAAAACAACACTCATTCAACGCACTTCAGGTGTTTTTCAACAGTTACTATTCAGCTAACAAGCTTGCGTCTGCAGACCTATCAAATCACCAACTGAATGCCTACATCCCTGCCTCGTACGCTCGGAAGTAAGGCATTATCAAGGCGGTACCATTTGATATTACTGACGAGGAGCTAATTAACAATATTTCCTCTCCAGTTCCGGTTATAGCTGTTGAAAGGTTCAAAAAGAAAATCGCGGAAGACTCCTTTCTCCCACAAGCATCGTTAAGCTCTCCTTTAAGGCCAACGTAATCCCGAAGGAGGTCTCAATCTATGGGGCCATACGTCGGGTTGATTATTACACTCCGAAACCCAAACTACGTGCGAAATGCCTGAGATGGGGTCACAGGGAACCTCAATGCAAAGCAACCAAACCAACCTGCCCAAATTGTTCCTTAAAAGACTGTCAAGGAAGTTGCAATTCGACTCCTCCTGGATCACTAATCCTTCAGTCCTCTCCAAACCGCCCATCCTCTCCCTCGTCCAACAGATTTGATCTCCTTAAGGACCTCTCAGACGACCCCTCCTATCCACCTCTAGTTTCCTCTAAAAGAGCTAGGCTTCCTGATGCGGAAGCCAACAAAGTTATCATGAAAAAATCCTATGCGTGTGTTGCTAAAACTTACCAGCTTCCAAAACCACAAAATTTCTATAAAATGTTCAGTGAGAAATCACAAACTACCAACGGAACAGGCTTTACAGCTGAAAAGGAAAGGGTCACTGAGATGGAAAAAATCCTAACCTGGATCAGTGATGCCCTAAAAACCAACAACAGCACCCTCCCAAATAGAGACTTTATTGGTGCACTCAAGACCAAACTCCAATCCTTTGGTATCCTCTCAGATTCACTATTACTACAAAATAATACTAGAGAGTTAGCAACAGGCATTAAATAACATTTCCATACAACCTCTTTCCTCCATATGAAAATTTTACACTACAACATACAAAGCCTTCTTGCCAATAAACCCTATCTTGAAATTTTTCTCTATTCCATCCCCTATGACATCTTACTTCTCAACGAGACCTGGCTCAGGGATAGCTCCATAGCGTCCCTAAATGGCTACAATATCGTCAGGACAAACCGTTGTGACGGTTATGGTGGCTGCCTAATCGCAGTAAGAACTAACATTTCATACACTCGTATTCAATGCACTTCTGATTTAGAGTGCGTAATAGTCAAAACTCTCATAGGTAACCTCAACTTTACAATTGCTTCAGTTTACTCCCCTCCTTGTGTAGACACCGAAACCTTGGAA
>CAWUPM010000417.1:0-78213 GCA_963924295.1 Dioctria rufipes
TTCCACTACTCACCTCAGACAACATATCATACCACATTAATATTATAACACAGCGTTCTTCTATCAAAGCTTTTAATTTGACCCACTCTCAACTTAATGTTAAGTAAACAATGCACCTGCCCCAATAGTATGAAGGATTGATGATATAGCAAAATATGTACAAGGATACTTGGATAAAGAAGGGAGAAGGATAAAGGTTGCGATAAAGGCTAACAATAATACATTGAAGAGTGAAGTCAAGGCAACTGAAGAAATACATTTTGAAAAACAGAGATCCATAGCTCCTCTGCTAGGATTCAGTAAAAGAAATTTGACTGCTAATATAGTGCATACATCAGAGTTGCCAGTCAACATCATTAAAGTAAATACTATACGCATCGAATGTAATATTATATCAGGATCATTCTTCAACAACACACAAGTACACACTCTCCACGAGTTTTCCCCGAACGTTGGGCCTGGGTATAAAATAGTGGAGGTACCCAAAAATGTAATCTATTTGCCTGTGAACACCAAACGTATAAGTTGTCTAACATTGAAGCTCCTTGACCAAGACGGTGACTTAATCAACTTCAGAGGAGAGACTATAACCATCAGATTACATTTGAAGCCACAGCATGTTGATATACAATAATGATAAATACGAGTTCGGAGCAGACAAGATCATTAGTCAGCGGACAACCTTGAAGCGATCAAGACCTACATTAACACCTGCAAATACAGCATATTTACAATAAATTGGCTTAACGCTGAAACAATGAATAAAGGAATACTAGATATTGCACCAGACGCTCACTTTGATAACAGTGTTACTAAATTTGAACATCACTCCTATTCACCATTTCTAACATCATTTAAAAACAGCGATGAAATCCGTATCTCTGTACAACATCAGGACTTGAATCTTCTACCCAGCAGGAGTTTTCTTTACATTGAGGGGTCGCTAACAAAGTTGGATGGAACCGTTTCAGCAACTGCAAAATTAGCTAACAACGCTCTACCATTTCTTTTTGAGGAAATACGCTATGAATTGAATGCAGTGGAAATCGATCGTACAAGAAATCTTGGGATTGCGACAACATTAAAAAACTACGTATCGCTAAATGCAAATGTAAGCAGGATACTACTCAACGGCAGTTGGTCACCAGATTCATCCGTTATACCAGCCAATGGACTGTTTAACTATTGTGTACCTCTGAAATATTTATTGGGATTCGCTGAAGATTACAAGAAAATTCTGATAAATTCCAAACATGAACTCATATTGATCCGGAGCAGGACAGACGATAATGCCATTATATCAGCCACAGATGAGGTGAAAATTGAAATTACCAAACTTCAATGGAGCATTCCACATGTTACAGTATCCGATGATGAAAAGCTGCAACTATTTAAAATTATCGGGAGAGGTCGCCCAATACAAATACCATTCCGTAGCTGGGACATATATGAGTATCCAGTACTACCGGAATCCACGCATCAAACCTGGTCAGTTAAGACTTCCACTCAACTGGAGAAACCTCGATTTATCATCTTAGCATTACAAACGGATCGAAGGAACGATAAAACCAAAGATGCAAGCAAGTTTGATCACTGCAAACTCACCGATGTTACAGTTCATTTGAACTCAGAATCATATCCCTATGATGATTTGAATTTGAAATTTGATTTGAATAGATACGCATTGCTGTATGAGATGTATATAAAGTTTACACAATCATACTATGGTCATCAGTATCAACCGTTCCTCACATGGGAGAAGTTCAAAACCGATGCTCCGATCGCTGTCATTGATTGCTCACATCAAAATGAAACAATAAAAACTGGACCTGTTGACATAAGGCTAGAATTCAAGACATCTGAAAATATACCGGCTAATACAACAGCATATTGTCTGCTTCTACACGATCGAATAGTGGAATACAGTCCGCTGACAAGTGAAGTTAGAAAGTTAAATTAAGAAGATGGCTGTCATCGTAGACGTTCAAGGATTCAAAACTAGTCTCAATGAATTTATCACTAAAGAACTGGCAATTTTAAACAATGAAAACCAGATACAGCACTTTATATTTCAACCACCGTTCAGATACAAAGATTTGACTTCAGCAAAAAAGAGGCAAGTAAAATGGCTTCAACACAATTTTCATGGATTCCGCTGGGATGATGGCTACATACCGTATCACAAGCTGTACACTATAGTTGAACCACTGCTTCGAAATAAAATCATATATGTAAAGGGAGCTGAAAAAGTTCAATGGATGCAGAAGACAGTTGGAGAGAGTGAAATCATTATCAATGTCGAAGATGAATACAACTGTGGATAACTAATAGAGATTAACACAAATGCGCCATCTTGCCAAGTTCATATTGGACAATGTGCTATAAGAAATACTTTTATAATAAGAAATTTTATTGGAAATAAAAACAAATGTTTATAAAAGATAAGACTTTTCAATACACACATACCCCAGAACCCTCACTGGCATCTTCTATAATCTGTTCATGGTCATGTTGTGAAATTCGAATGATGCTTCAACTTCCCTGCTAAGAAAACTTATTTAGGTGCAGCAAAACCATGATGACGTCATGCCGATATCTAGAACTCTCCCGCTAGCAAAACCAAGGCATGCTGGTAGTTCCGGCTAAGGCCGCTAGGGTACCTTACTCAAGAAATGGCGTTTGCACCCAAACAGATGTCGCTGCGTATCGGCTAATGTCTCACTTCTAGAATCTGTTCATGGTGATGTCATGTTGTGAAATTCGAATGATGCTGAACTCTCCCGCCAATAAAAGAAAACAGCAAATCCAGGTAGTTCCGGCTAAGGCCGCTAGGGAACCTTACTCAAGAAATGGCGTTTGCGCCCGAACAGATGTCGCTAGAAAACCGAAGCATGCTGATAGTACCTGTTAATGCCGCTAGGACGCAGTCAAGACCAAATGACACATCCCGGTAGTACCGATTAATCCCGCTACGGTGCAGTCGAGACTCAATGGTGTACCCAAGACACAATGGTGCATCCAAGGCACAATGGGGAGCATGCTGGTAGTACCTGCTAATGCCGCTAGAGCGCAGTCAAGACCAAATGACACATCCCGGTAGTACCGATTAATCCCGCTAGGGTGCAGTCGAGACGCAATGGTGTACCCAAGACACAATGGTGCATCCAAGGCACAATGGGGAGCATGCTGGTAGTACCTGCTAATGCCGCTAGAGCGCAGTCAAGACCAAATGACACATCCCGGTAGTACCGATTAATCCCGCTAGGGTGCAGTCGAGACGCAATGGTGCACCCAAGACACAATGGTGTATCCAAAGCGCAAACCAATACAGCCAAGACACAAACCTACATTTAGTATGGGCTCAAACCACCTAGCGACGGTGGCGCCATCTGTGGCGAAATCCTGGAGGCTCAAAAAAGTGAGCCAGAACTCTTATAGCTTAACTACTTAGGATTTTACTGCTTATTCATAGCTCCCATACAACTTCCACTACTCACCTCAGACAACATATCATACCACATTAATATTATAACACAGCTGTTGAGTTTATGAAGCACTTGGGAGGTAGTCGTCCTCAAGTACTCTCATAGGTTCACCTTATGGAGATATTCCAGGTCGAATGTTGATGAATGAAGCCGCAGTAGGTTGAAGGGAGCCGCTTATTAGCTTTACTTCCCTTGGTTCGAAGATGGGAGCCGCTTATTAGCTTTACTTCCCTTGGTTCGAAGATGGGAGCCGCTTATTAGCTTTACTTCCCTTAGTAAGAACAACTTGAGTTGCTTTGAATGTTACTTGAACACTATTCTTTATTGCAATTCAACATCGTATTTATACAAAAAAATCTTACATATAAAATTAACCTTACCTATGCTTCCGTAATGTTTCTGGCCTAACATTTGCTTACCAAAAGTGTAATTTGTATAGGCCAGGTGTATTTTCTTAATTTCCTATTTTGTAATATACAAGCTGCGGAAACTACTCGCAGCTTGTTATTCTTACATCACGACACTCGTTGCTTTATGCGTATATACATATTTCCCAGCTTCATTGTTTCTATCATTCATACGTACCTACATACATATCAATTCACCAAATGCTTGTAGCTTATCATATTACATCATGTCAATTTGGTCACCTATGCTTTACCGCCGGCGCAAGGTTATCGTATTGCAATGTGCGAATTCTTGCGCGCAGGGGTATTGCGTCACTCGGTCAACCTTTACTGGTTTCCTCAAATGGAAATTGGCGTAGGTCAGTGATGAGTGCAATGACAATAAAATGATGTAGTTAGGTATGTATGTACATGCAATGCATTATTTTTTCTTGATATGAATTATAACGCAATATAGGTATGTACGTATATGCAATGCATTATTTTTTCTTGATATGAATTATAAGGCAATATAGGTATGTATGTACATACATACAATGCATTATTTTTTCTTGATAGGAATTATAATGCAATGTATGTAGGTATGTACGTATATGCAATACTTTATCTTTTTATTGATATGAATTGTAATGTAGGTATGTATATTCAATACTTCATCTTACATAGATGATATGCATTATAGATGAGTTTATGATATGTAACAAATCTCCCCCTTCTTAAAAAATGTGTTATTCTTGGAAGAGGAATAACGCATTAAAAAAAAAATTGGGTTTGGGAATTTACAAAAAAAAAATGTTTACTGTTTTACTTGTTTTTATACTTGTATACGCATAATGCCGAGTGCTGAGATGAGTAGTAATATTAGGAAGAGAGATCAATGGTATATGGTGGTTTGGCTTAATACTAGGTTATTCTAACAATATTTTCTTTAGTTGTATGTTAAATAATAATAATACATTGTAGGTACAGCTAGGTATGTTTAATTTTTAACTTTGGGTTTATTAACTTATTTTAACAGCGGTTCATACATTTATTTCTAGTTTTATTTATATTATACATATGTGTATGTACATATTTTTATTCGTATTAAACCTTGTTTTTTTTTTATTTGAATTTTGACACATTTGTATGTTTATTTTTAATCGTACAACTCTGTATAATATAATAATATATGTGTAAACATATTTTTTCTATACATATTTTTTCTATACATATTTTTTTTTTATTACAATGTTAATTTTTCATGAACCTATTATAATATATGTGTATATACACGAGTAGTAAAATTAGAGTATTAATATTAGAAGAAAAAAAAATCTTATCTATGCCTATAATAATTTTTATCAAGATTATGCATATAATATAAATATTCTTATTTTATTACTATTTTTAATGTTTTTTGGTATAATAGTCTATGTGTATGTATATATTTTTTTTTCTTCTAAACATATTTGTTTTGTTCCTTCTACTATTTTTTTTTGTAAAATAGGTAGCTATCTCTTGCTGTCTCTGGTTATTTAGGTACTTAATACTGGAGAATAATTAAACTACCTGTAATTGTCGTGGACTGGTAATTGAATCTGGCTTAGGTTGATTTAATGAAGGTGGAAGAGGTGGTGGTGTTGGGGGTTGTATTGACATATTTTGTCGGTTACTTGCCTGTGTAGGCTGGGCAGATCGGGGGTTGATTGATTCTTTTAATCCTGTCCGTTTGGTTTGATAAAGAGTTCTCTCTCTGATCGCTGTCGCTATTTCTTGGGTAGGGGGTTGTGAGATCATTCGGGGTGTGTTTGCTTTCGCAATTTCTGATTGGAAATTTTGGGTGATTTGTTTGACTTTGTTTGTCATCACCGTTTCCTGTGGTAGGGTGAAATTACTAAATTTTACATCCGCTTTAGGCTCATGAGTTAAGGTTTCTGTAGTTTCTATGCGAAGTTGAGGGTTTGCCTCAGTGTCTAACTGAACCTTTTGGTTATTGACGGTAATTATTTTGGGTGTTTTGACTATGATATTCTTTTTCTTGTTCCTGATAAACTTACATAGTTTCAATATTCCGATTATGCTGAGTAATAATATTACTACGGAGCTCAGTGATAGGGAGCTTATTTGAACCATTTCTGTTTTATTTCGCTCTTTTCTTTGTTTGTCTAGCGTATCTATCTGCTCTTCCAGCTGATCCAAAGAGTATGAATTTTCGTTTAGAATATTATTGGCATCCTCTGCTTTTAGCATGATTATGTGTTTTTGGGTATTCTGAGTGATATTATTAAGGAATTTATGAATAGTTTCATTCATATTAGATTTTAGTGGATGCGGATATTCTGGTTGTGAAATTTTAATATTCTGATGGTCTTCATCTTCGAAATATAAAATTTGGTCAGCTATTTGGAAGTGACAAGGTTCGTTTAATATTAGTTCTCCGCTGCCGAATAAGTTGGAACTATGTAAATTTTTCCTGCATGAAATTGTAATTTTCTGTGTGGTGGGAAACGAGAAGAGCCAGGAATTTTTCCTTGTTAACTTGATTAACAATTGCGGAGCTTGAGTTTGTACTAAATAATCGCAAGTACCAGTTTCGTTATAAGGATTGAATAAGAAATTTATAGGACATTCTTTTACGTAATGCCCCTGAAGTATGGGGTTTAGCAAAGGACCTATGTAGGTGCTTTCATTAAGGCTACTAGACACTTTTTTGTATAGTCGGAATTCAGATTGCTTGAATGTCACGAACTCTTGTGTGGATATGTGACTTGCAATGTAGGCATCCTTAGGAACAAGTTTACAATAGGCGCACTAGCTCAGATTTTTTTCAAACTTTGTATACTAGTTCGAATTTATTCATCAATCACGAATATGCAATTTTTATTTGGTGCTCACTTATAGTTTCCGAGATATTTAAGTTTAAAAATCGCGAAATTTGCACTATATTTCACAACACAATTTGACATTCCCCCGAAATTGCGGAGCGAAGCGGAGCGCGCGTGTGTGTGTGTGCCCCTGCCAGCCTGCCTGTGTGTGTGTGCGTGTGCGAGGGTGCGCCTGCCTGCATGTGTGTGTGTGTGTGTGTGCTTGCCTGCATGTGTGTGTGTGTCTGTTAAATGCTGATTACTACACATCAATTAATATTCGTAATGCATAAAAAAACGCAATGCTGGTAACCCGAATGTTCGGAAGGTATGTATATACGTACCACTGCCTCTTTTAATACTAAAAAGAAGAACAAGATTTAATTAATTTCGGGGGAATGTCAAATTGTGTTGTGAAATATAGTGCAAATTTCGCGATTTTTAAACTTAAATATCTCGGAAACTATAAGTGAGCACCAAATAAAAATTGCATATTCGTGATTGATGAATAAATTCGAACTAGTATACAAAGTTTGAAAAAAATCTGAGCTAGTGCGCTTATTGTAAACTTAAGCCCATCCTTAATATCCAGTACCAAAGAGTGGTTGTCCGGGGTTTTGAAAGGGAATAAATGAATCTGCTGCAGTTTAAAAGGAGGCATGTTAAGGATAGGGAACGTGATTCTTATTACGAGTAGATTGTTTAGGAGTCCAGATTTTACTTCAATCGCCTGAGTTAGGATCGCTAGATCCTGAAAACTGTTAGAATCCTTTGGGTGAGCTTTATGATAGGTTTCCAGTAGTGTAGATGGTGATAATAGTAAGGGATGTACTTGGTTATTTTTCAGAGCTGTTAAAATTTGTATGAACGTTTGTTGCCTTAGCTCTATATCTAATACTTGTAGGCTAATCGTAGCTACTACTTCCTGAAGGCGTTGACGTGTGTTCAATTCACCATTAACCATGTCCAGTAGATCATTAACGGTTTTAGTTAATTCCCTTTGGTTAGTCTCAAGTTGATTTATAGGTTTTCTCAGTTTTTCGAACGATGACTTGAAAAGCGTTATCTGGTGTTTTTCTAGTTCTAATAGCGCTTGAGTATCCGTTTCCAAGTTGGCAATTTTACTGTAGATTTGCTTTTCATTAGAGGCATCCATCGTACCAAAAAGGTAATGTAAGCCACTACTTATTCCATCGAACAGGGATCTTCGATGTCGAGTGGTTATCATCTCTCTAATGGTCGTTGTTCTATTTCTGATCGACTCTATCAAACTATGTATGTATGAGTTTTGCTCCGTACATGCGCTAGTTGTAGCATTATGTACTCTGCATAGTTGACTAATGAGAAAACCTGTATGTTCTATTAGTGTAGTTTCAGCTTCCAAGTCGCTTATGTTTATTTGAGTGAATAGATTCCATGTGTCGTGGAATAATAAGATTTTTCCCAAATCCTCAAACATAATTCCCGTGTTGTTTAGGGTCTGAACTTCATAGGGTTCCGTAGCAGCATTTGTTATTATCATGAGGCTTGGCAAAACGGTAATCATGAACATTAGGGCCATATCTAGAGGAGAGAAAAATCTGTAAAATTGCTCCAAATAAAGATCTCGAGGAAAACAAAAAAAGCAAAAAAAAAAAAAAAAAAAAAAAAAAAAATATTATTAGTTTTTTTTTTCTTTGTTGTGTTTTAAATCAGTATTGTTACAAAATAATGGAATTAATTCACTGAAGGCGTTTTTTCAGGTCAACTGACCGAATTTGCATTTTGCTAATTGTGCATTTTTTGCATATATGTCAAAATTATTTGTATTGATTTGTAAATCAGTTCTGACGGTACACCTCAAATGCATTGTTTACTTGTGATAATAATTGTGTCATGCAAAAAAAAAATTTAAATTGTTATGACTTGTATTTCATGTTGATATGATTGGCTTTTTTGGAGTTTTATGGTTGACCGGGATTACATGGTGATTTTCAAGATAAGCAGTTTTTATGTATAAATAGCGTGTGATATAAATCAATTTCACCTGTTAAGTTTTGATATTCATTCAAGTATTATGGCTAACGAAATTAGTGAGGCAATTGACAGGCTCATTGCTAAAGTGGAACCAAACAAGATCCCAGAGAGGAACATCAGCGATCTGACGCTGTATCCAGCCAGCCAACCGATTGAGCCCTACGTGCCCAAGGCGTTACCTGGGACAGCACAGGGGGCACCGGATTATCTTCCTGGACCACGGAGGTTGACCCTCGAGGAGTACAGGAAAAGAACGGGGCTGAGCTGTCAGGATAAGCAGGAGAGTCCAGTAAAACCTCTACCAACTCGAGGTGGTAAACGCGCCAGGGTGGCCAGGGAGTTGCAGTATTTTAGACTGAGGGCTAGTCTAGCAGCGACAAAGGAGGAACGCTCGAGATATGAAGGACTGGCTAAGGAGAAATTAAAAGAGCTGAATATTATAAAAAGGGCGAAAAAGAATAAAAAAAAAATGAAGTTCGTAATTAATTTTTTTTTGTTAAATTTGAATAAAATATATTATTCAGTTGTATATGTATTTTGTTTTGTTTTTTTTTTGTTTTTTTTTTTTTTTTGATCAAGGTATACTTCTCTTTTTTTTTGATTAGGCATGTTGGGCTGCCTTTATTTTTGTTTGGGGAAATGTCGTCTCTTTTCTATCTTCTGGTTGTGGTTTCTTGAGTACTTGCGTGTGAAGCGCTACTCGAGTGTTCACATACGAGCATCCCCTTCTTGATATTTTGGCGTTTCGCAGAGAGTTTAAATAAAACTAAATCGGCAAGTAGTAGGTAGGCGTGTCAAGTTGGACCGAGATTTGCATTACTTTAGGTTGAGGGCTATTTTGGCCACTGTAAAAGAGGAGCGTGTAAAGTTTGATTGGCTGGCGAAGGAGATAAGAAAATTAGTGCTTTAAAAAGGATGAAAATAAAAATATTCTTAAGTAGGTAGTTCTACTCTGAGTAAAAAAAAAAAATTTTTTTTTTTTTTTTTTTTAAAATAAAAGTAAATTATCCAAAGTATGTTTCTCTTTCTCTCCCTTGTCTGGTTTTCAAAGATTAGCCATTATTCGTGAAATGGTTTTAACCTGTTGTTGTGCACTGTTGCTCTTCGTCTGCCGATTTGAATAATAGTATTTACAGGATTGAAAGCTTTTATTACTAGATATGGACCTAGCCATATCTGGGACAACTTGTGTTTCTTAGCCGGATTTTTCAGTAGAACTTTTTCACCTGGCTGGAATGTAACCGGACGTGAATGCTTATCATAGTATAGTTTTGACTTTTCCTTAGCCTTAAACAGATTTTTTCGGGCGATAGCATACGTTTTTTGTAATTTGTATTTAAGGATGTGATAGTAACTTTCGTGGTTGTAAATGGGTTCTGGTTCTCTTCTTAGATTTGATGGTACATCCGCTGTAAACCCAAACAAACAATCCATTGGAGTGAGTTTAGTGCCATCATGTGGACTATTATTGTATACGAAAGCCGCGGTTCTCAGGAATCGATCCCAAGCCTTTGGATTTTCAGACACAATAGATCTTAAATACTCCACTAGAGGTCTGTGGGTACGTTCAAGTGCGCCGTTGGATTGTGGATGATAAGCGGAAGTCTGTAATTTTTTTATTTTCAGGAGTTTACAGACGCGTTTAAAAAGATCGCTTAAGAAGTTAGAACCCTGATCAGTTACTACCTTTTTAGGAATGCGGTAACGAGTAATTATCTCGTCGAAAAATATTCCTGCTACCGTTTCTGCTTCGCCATTCGGCATGGCATAACAATCTACGAATTTCGTCAGATTGTCTTGGAATGTCAAAATGTATTTGTTGCCTGAGTGTGTTTCTTCAAGAGGACCTACTATATCCAAATAAACTTTCTCGAATGGCATTAGAGCGGTATCTGTTATGACCATTGGCATACGATACCCCGGGCTAGCCTTCATTTTCTGGCATTTAGAACATTTTCGAATATATTTCCTGATAGAACTAAGCATGTTTTTCCACTTATATTTCTTTTTTATTCTTTTATAAGTTTTGATTACTCCTTGATGACCACCAAATGCGGAGTCATGGTAGTCCTTTAAAATTATTTGAATTTCTTCAGGGTTGGAAATAATCTCAGGTAATTGATTTTGGGAATTTATTGAATTACTATTCGAAGGTGATTTGTCGTGCTCAAATGTATTGGTTTCAGGTTGGTTGCTTTCAGTTGAGCCAATTTCTACTGAATCATCTTGGGAGTTCTTTGAATATTTTCGAATTTTTCGGGTTCTTTGGTTTTGTGTTACATTTTCAATATTATTTTCTGTCTCCTTAATTTGCGATCTCGTAACAACATGGCATCGTGCTTGCTTATATTTTGATGGTTGCGGAGAGTTAGAATCATCGTTGTCTATATCAGAATCTATACGGTGATGTACTTGAGCTTCCACAATGATTGAATTGGGATTTGTTTGGTTTATTTGGGCAGGTATTCGGCTAAGGGCGTCTGCATTAGTGTTAAATTTTCCAGGCTTATATTCAATTGTGTAGTCAAATTCCGAAAGTTTATGGTGGAACCTGACTAATCTCGAAGTTGGATCTTTTACATTGAATACACCTTTAAGGGGTTTGTGGTCTGTATAAACCGTGAAAGTCCTCCCTTGTAGGTAACACCTGAAGTTCCTGGCGGCCCATACAATAGCGAGCAACTCTTTCTCTATTGTGGAGTATTTTTGTTCCGCCTTATTTAAACTTCTACTTGCATACGCTATTGGCCTGTCTGTGCCTATTTTCCCTTGGGATAAAACAGCTCCCAACGCTTCATTGCTAGCATCTGTTGTCAAATTAAAGGGTTTGGTAAAGTCTGGATATATGAGTAAAGGAGGATTTACTAGGGAATTTTTAATTTTATCGAAAGAGTCTTGGCACTTTTGAGTCCAATTAAATTTGACGTCTTTCCGTAATAGATTCGTTAGTGGCCTGGCAATTTTTGAAAAATTCGGAATAAACTTTCGATAGTAGTTGGCCAACCCAAGAAACGATTGAGTTTGTCTCACAGTTCGGGGTTGAGGAAAATTTTGAACGCAGCTTGTTTTACTGGGATCTGGAAGTGCTCCTTCATTCGAGCATTTGTGTCCGAGGTAAATTACTTCTCTGCGAAGGAACTGACACTTTTCGGGTTGTAATTTAAGATTATGGGCTCTAAGTCTGTCGAATACCTTAGCCAATTTCTCGTTATGATCTTGTAAATTTTTTCCATATATTACAATATCATCGAGATAGACAAAGCATTCTAATCCTTGGAGACCCGTTAGAATGTAATTCATTAGGCGCTGAAAGGTCGCAGGTGCGCCTTTCAGCCCAAATGGCATTCTCTTAAATTCATAATGCCCGTAAGCAGTACTGAACGCAGTTTTAGGTCTATCCCTTGGATCAACAAGTACTTGATGATATCCGCTTGCAAGGTCCAGTGTAGTAAAATAGCGCGAGTGCCCAAGTTGGTCTAGTATATCTTCTATCCTGGGTAGTGGAAAGGCATCCCCTATAGATTTTTCGTTTAACTTACGAAAATCTACTACTACCCGCCAACGTTTATTGCCGTCTGGCCCAGCCTTCTTGGGAACTACCAGTAACGGAGAGTTCCATGGGCTTTTACTTAGTTGAATTATGTCATTCTCTAGCATCTCTGTTATTTGCTCATTTATGACTGCCCGATGTGTCTCTGGGAGTCTATACATTTTTTGGTTTATGGGTGGTTGATTATATAATGTGGGTATGGTATGCTTTATAGTGTTAGTGCACGTTAGCCTGTCTCCTTTTAGATAGAAAAGATCATTATATTTATAGCATAGTTCAAGAATTGATTTTTCCTCTTCTTGATTCAAATTTTTATCCAACAGTAATTCTCTACGTAAAGCCGCGAGTCTATCTTGATTATAATGTTTAATGCGGTTTACGTTTACCGAATATGGATTGGAATTTAAATCTGTTTTATTATTTTCGTGTTTGTAGTAGCTACTGTTTTGTGCACGAGAGAAAGATGGACCACCTTCTTTCTGAGAACTTTGGGTATTATTGTCGTCCAAAGATAAATAGAGAGGTTTAAAAGAGGCTTCTTTCTGAAAACTTTGGGTATTGTTGTCGTCCAAAGGTAAATAGAGAGGCTTAAGAGAGGCTTTTTCCTGAGAACTTTGGGTATTGTTGTCGTCCAAAGGTAAATATAGAGGCTTAAAATTATAATAATTAATTGGAACTAGAGTAAGCGTTAGGTTATTTAGGTACACTGGTTGCGTGTTTACGTTTAGAACTGCTATTGGTATAAAACTTCTATGAGGACTAACTAGGCAATTTGCGACAAATACTCCTTCTTTAATCTCCTGAGACAAACAGACCATTTCCTGGTCTAATTGTAATGGTATACTCAGTACCATTTGAGATCGAGGAGGTATTCTATTGGATCGCCGAAGTACAACTTCATATTGCCTACTTTCATCTTCAATCGAGGTGCTCGGAATTTTTTCCATTGGAGGTAATGCATTTTTGCTATCTGGCGCCCGTAATTTAAATTGCTCCTCCAATTGATTGCTTGGTATTTCCTCTCCATCTTCTAGGGATGTTTCGAGAGGGACCGTGAACTCAATAGGGTTGGTTTCCGTGCGAGGAAACCGAAGTAATCTATTAGGCCCTTCGATATTACAATTTTTCGCAAGAAAATCATTACCCAACAGCCCATCATGGGAGATTTGGGCGATATCTTCGACAACCTGGAGTTTGCACGGGATACTGCGGCTTAATAAAAAGTTGCCTTCGCAGTTTCCCAATGTTTCTCCTTCTCCAAATGGAGTTTTCAGAGTCACCTTTTCGCTTTGTTTTATATGTTCTGGCGTATCTAGTGCTTCCTTTTTTATGATGCTTACTTCAGCTCCAGTGTCTACTATCAGCCGAACGGCTGTGTTTTTGCTTATGTCTACTGGTAAATCTACCACTGGAACGTTTTCTCTAGTATCTTGTTTTTTTGTTTGAAAGGACCCTGAAGTAATTTGCGCCGTTCTATTCAATGTCGAGCCGGGGATTTTTCGGTCGACAGTGTGCCGTTTCCCGAATGTGTGGCCTCCCATCGTTGTTTCTGCTGACAAGTGGACACGATATGTCCTCTTCTGCCGCAGAAGTCGCACATATTATGTATGTGATTAATTCTTTGCTCCTGATTTGCAGATCCCCACCGAACATTGTTACTCGTGTTTGCATGTTCGGGTGGTGCCTTAGCATTTTGCTTGCAATGTTGGGCATCATGGCCCTTTATTCTGCAGTTAATGCAGAAAGGCGTATTCTTACGTTTTAGGCACTCATCATACGTGTGCCCTTTGTAATTGCAGTAGCTACAGGTGATCTTATTTAAGAGTACTTTTTGCTTGTCGTACTTTCTTTCTGCCTGTTGCTGAAAAGATTTCTGGTAGGGAGGTGGGCTTCCGGAAGATTTCCTTGTCACAGAGCGCCAATTATGTTCAGGGATTTCGTCGGTACTAAAGGATACTAAAGTTTCCTTTGGCGGTTCCGGTATTGGAGGTATACTACTTTCAGTTTTTATATTATGTCCTCCGAACTCCTTTGTGTGAGGGTAGGAAGATAAATTTACACTCTCGTGTATGGGATAACCATAAGCATTAGCGAAATTTGGAATATTAGGTCTTAGAAAATTGCCCATTTGGAAAGAGTTTGTGGGGTTAGGAATATAGCTTGTTGGTTGAGGCGTGAAAAAGAGTCCTTGTTGCAACCTTTCCATATCTAATGCCTTTTGAATGAGTTTGTCCACTGAATCCTCATTTAATGTGAGTAGATAGGCTCCTAGATGCGGGTTATATGCACCATTTTTCACTGAAGCCATTGCAAAATCTTCTATTTGTCGCTTCACCATATTGAAATTTTCAGCACCATATTTATTCTGTGCTGCCTCATTACATTGTAACAATAGGCCTTTTAGCCTAGTTGTGAAGGAGTTAAATGACTCGTGCGGGTATTGTCGGCAAGTGATTAATCTATTTATCAGCTCACGGTAAGTCTCACGAGGTAAGTAATTACGATAAAGTAATTGTTCAACCTCTACAAATGTTGTGAGTGAGCTAGATGCGATTAGCTGGTATGCATTTCCTCTCAATCTAGTGGGAAAAATCTGCATAAAAGCTTGCTTTTCCTCCTCTTCTAGGCACTGTTGTACTTGTTTGCAACAGCCTATAAAGGTTTGCAATTCTGTGAGAATTTGGGGACTAAATTCTCCGGAAAACAAGGGCACCATTTGTGCTGTCAGTTTAACTACTTTTTCATAATTCACTGGCATTTTGGCTGGTTGGTTTGGTTGCTTTCTCTGGGGACTATCTGGAGTATCGTTATTAGAAGTAGGCGAGGTTAATGATTTTTCTGTGATTAGGGCGTTTAAGCTATTTCTTCTTACCAGAAAATTAATTAGGCTGTGCCTTCTGAAACGTTTACCTGAGCGATGCTCACGATACCAGTTTACGGAAGGTCGACTTTGGGATGAATTACACTCTACTCTTGGGCTATCTGGAGGACTGGTATTATCAAATGATAATGAATTTATTACCGTCTCAAAGGTAGAGCATGAAGAACTACGGCCAGTTTTAGGCATGAAAGCAAAACCTGCGGATGTTTTTACTCAATATTAGTGAGAGAGATGGAACGAGAGAATAGGTAATTTAACGAGCTTCGATCAATAACCAGAGAAATCAGATTAATTATTTGAAATTTGTTCAATCTCTTTTTTTTTTTATATATATATATATATACCGCAGTGACTATTATATATATATATTTTTTTTTTTTTTTTTTATGATTAACAATTTTTATTACTTTAATTTATCTTACTTTAACTTGAAGAGACGAATGGAAGAAGATAAAATTTGTTGCCTTTATCCGCTACGCAGATATGAAGTTGTATATCCAAGCTGGTGGCTTCTTTATTGTTATTGAAGAGAGAAAAGAATGGATATTTTCTGTTGTTGCAAATAAGGTGTTCCTATGCACTCGTAGGTTCGAAGATCAAGGTTTTTCAAGGGTTTGAATTTATGTACCTTCCTTGATCCTACCGGCTGCGCCAAATTATTGTTGGGTTTATGAAGCACTTGGGAGGTAGTCGTCCTCAAGTACTCTCATAGGTTCACCTTATGGAGATATTCCAGGTCGAATGTTGATGAATGAAGCCGCAGTAGGTTGAAGGGAGCCGCTTATTAGCTTTACTTCCCTTGGTTCGAAGATGGGAGCCGCTTATTAGCTTTACTTCCCTTGGTTCGAAGATGGGAGCCGCTTATTAGCTTTACTTCCCTTAGTAAGAACAACTTGAGTTGCTTTGAATGTTACTTGAACACTATTCTTTATTGCAATTCAACATCGTATTTATACAAAAAAATCTTACATATAAAATTAACCTTACCTATGCTTCCGTAATGTTTCTGGCCTAACATTTGCTTACCAAAAGTGTAATTTGTATAGGCCAGGTGTATTTTCTTAATTTCCTATTTTGTAATATACAAGCTGCGGAAACTACTCGCAGCTTGTTATTCTTACATCACGACACTCGTTGCTTTATGCGTATATACATATTTCCCAGCTTCATTGTTTCTATCATTCATACGTACCTACATACATATCAATTCACCAAATGCTTGTAGCTTATCATATTACATCATGTCAATTTGGTCACCTATGCTTTACCGCCGGCGCAAGGTTATCGTATTGCAATGTGCGAATTCTTGCGCGCAGGGGTATTGCGTCACTCGGTCAACCTTTACTGGTTTCCTCAAATGGAAATTGGCGTAGGTCAGTGATGAGTGCAATGACAATAAAATGATGTAGTTAGGTATGTATGTACATGCAATGCATTATTTTTTCTTGATATGAATTATAACGCAATATAGGTATGTACGTATATGCAATGCATTATTTTTTCTTGATATGAATTATAATGCAATATAGGTATGTATGTACATACATACAATGCATTATTTTTTCTTGATAGGAATTATAATGCAATGTATGTAGGTATGTACGTATATGCAATACTTTATCTTTTTATTGATATGAATTGTAATGTAGGTATGTATATTCAATACTTCATCTTACATAGATGATATGCATTATAGATGAGTTTATGATATGTAACACAGCGTTCTTCTATCAAAGCTTTTAATTTGACCCACTCTCAACTTAATGTTAAGTAAACAATGCACCTGCCCCAATAGTATGAAGATAAAAATATCATATTCTTATCAACTTCATGTGAACTATTTTTTAGATATAGATATCAATCAAATCTCATAACAGCGTAACTGCTTGATTTATAAAAAAAAACCTTGCTACCTTCATATGCTCACCACAAGATGAAATTAACAAGTTTTTATCTAGCCTTCCATAAGATAATTTCAAGCTAATATACCCACTTAAAATATGAACACAGATTTATGTTAGAGCGACACAGATGTTTTGACAGAGTCAGCTGGTTGAAAAGTATGGTATTCACTAAAGCTATCTACTATATTATGCACACCCACCACCCATAAAATATACATCGAGCACCACTAAGCTTAACCCAATCTCAACCGCCACGATCTTGGCAAAAGGTAATATCAAATTACCTGCTAAGTCATGCCATTACACCTGACAGCCAAAAATTATTCTTTTACTGCCCCCATACAATTTCCATTACTTAATATCATAGCACTATCTTCTATTATCAATGCTTTTAATTTAACCCACTCTCAACCTAACTTAAGATTTAAAGGTAAACACATAATACTATCCTCTTCCACGCTCTTCACTAAAGCTTTCATATCCTACTAGATTAATATACACCACAATTAATATGTACACAACTTACAGTACCCACGCTCAACCTCCACCACGGTCTTCACTATAGGCTTGAAGAATTATCAGTTTTTTGTTCGTTCATACAACACCATTCGGATGATGCTTTAGAGAGATAAATATGAAGCGATATTGCTGATAACTTCCACTACTCATCTAAGACAACATATCATACTACATCAATATCATAATACCACCTTCTTTCATCAAAACTTTTAGTTAAACACACGCTCAACGTAATGGTTAGAAAATATGTGCTCAATCTGATAGTATGAAGATAAAATTATCATATTCTTATCAGCTTCATGTGAACTATGATATCATTGTTAATAACTCTGCCAGCTCCCTATGCTCACCAGCCCTAGACACAAAAAAAACATAAATCAATTTGTTTATTTTATTCGAATGTATTTGTTTAACTATGCAAGAAGTTATATTATATTTCAAGCTCATTACACCTGGTCACCGAAAATTTATATTACTCATCTAAGTCGGCATATCATTCTACATTAATATGATAGCTCGTTAATGCTTTTAATTAACCCACTCTCAAGCTAATGATAATATGCAAATTTTCAGATGTGGCTGCTCAATCACTTTCAGGCTAGGCTAACAAGATACTCTAGAAAGATTTCGTGTTGCAACACTGGTCATGCCATTACCCCTTATCACCATAAATTTGATGAAAAGTCTTTTACTATACCCATATAATTTTCACTACTCATCTAAGTCAACCTATCATACTATATTAGTATCACCTCACATTGATATCATAGGTAATCAAAACTTTAAATTTAACCTGCCCAAAAAAGAAATTTTATTGAAATTAAAAAACAATTTCTCATATAAGCTAAGAATTTTCAATACATACACATACAAACACCTACATCGAAAATTTTCTGATAAGGCTTTAATTTCTATTACTTCATGTTTCTTAACATCCGAAGCAGCCGTGATCTATTTTTAGATATCGAATATCATAGCATGTTCCCTCTTGTTTATAAAAGAGTTTTAATCCACAACTTACGTTATAGTTGTTGTTGTTTTTTTAGCAAAAGAAATATTCAATTATAACTTCCACTACTCATCTAAGACATCATATCCTACAGATTAATATCAGTTGTTGTTGTTTTCAACTAAAGAAATTAGGAATCTGTCATAAATCACTCAATTTGTTTACTTTACTCGGCCGCTGTGCGAATTTGTTTACATTATTCGACTGCGAATTTGTTTACTTTACTGTACTGTACGAATTTGTTTATGCAAGGAATCAAATTAGAAGCATTACACCTGAAGAGCAAAATTAAGCATTTACTAATTTCCTTTACATATCTAAGTCAACATATCTACCTACATTCACCCCAACCAGCTTCACCTGATCTATTTTTAGATATATGGTTACATGGTGCAATCATGTTTATAAAAGGCACCTACAGATTAATATCATCAAATCTTTAATCCACAACTTAGGTTATAGTTGTTGTTGTTTTTTGTTTGTTTTTGAGCTACTAATATTAATTACACCTGAGAAGGTAAGATAGCTAATATCTCGAACCATAGCCCGTAGAGGATTTCTGATGAAAATTTTTACCCCATAGTACTAATACTATTTGCATGGACAGAAAATATCCTAGGGTTAACTTGAATTATTACTACTACTAATTATACCTCAAAAGGTAAGATCACTAATATCTCGAAACCCATAGCCCGTGGAGCATTTCTGATAAAAAATTTGTCAACCTCCAGGGCAAAGATCTCCACTGACACCTTCTAGAATCTATTGGTATGAACAAAAATATTCAAGAGTTAACTTGAATTATTAATAATACTAATTACACTAATTCACTTAGGGAATTTCATAACATTTCTTATCCACATAAATACACAGTTGCACACATGCATCCACGCCTTAGGTAACGTTTCCTTAGCCCAGCCCAACACACCACAGGCACTCATACTAAAGTAAGCAACTAACACCAAACTCAAGCTGACAAGTATATAGCCCCGATATAAATTCGCATGGGGTATTTCATATCATTACTCAATACAAATAAGCCGCACACATTTTACCCAAGCCTTGGTACAGGTAACGTAGCCCAATCCAACATACCCCAGACTATCCTAGTCATAGTATCAGATATTGTCACTAAAGCTCTCAGCAAATCTGCAGTAGCCAGACACAGGAGGGGCATCTCAAGGTCAAATTGTAGCCTCCAAGACCAGATCAACTTAACTAGAAACCTCCACCAATAAAGCTACGCACCCCTTCACAAATGTTTAGAGCTTCAGCCAGACGGTAGGAAAGGAATTCTCCAGGCATGCCCTGTGACGTATACCACTAGACGGAATCCCCCTCAGTGGCCCAGAACCCAGTCCAGAGCCAGCAAAATAGTTTGAAATTTCCGGACACTTTTTGTATGGAAAAAGTGCGCCAGAAACGCCATAGCTTATCTACTGCTCACGATAAAGGCATTGTTTTAAAAGCCGTCTTCATGAAGCAAAGGGCCTCGCATGCACATCTTACTCTGCGTGACCTTGGTTTTCAATCATCAAATCGCAGATTTATTCAGGAAAGTCTTACTAGGTCAAATTATGTAATTTATCGAGAAGCATTGCGACTGAAGCGCCAAAAACAGCTGGCATCTGTTTTCTCTATCGGTGGAAGTATACACGTACGGAAAGATCCCGGAGGTGAAACTCTTATCATAAGTGATATCTCAAAACTAGACTCTTTTCGGATGCATGAAATTGCATGATATACAAACATAATTTATTATTGCTGAATTAGCTACTCTTTGTGTTTTCGTTTTAGTTTTATTTGCTTCTGTAAATCTTATTGAACTTTTGAATCAACTTGTAGAGTAACTTGGGTTATTGATTAAATGAATTTAGTAGTTTAATATTGGAAATTGCTATAGTAGTAACTTTGAGTGGAGATTTAGTTTGATATAGAGTATTTTTATACATATCATAATGTTTGTGGTAAACACTTCTAATATTTTATATTCACAAAGTATTGTAATTAATTTGCCAATTATTGAAATCTATAATTTTATGTTTATTGTTAATCTATCTTGCAGTGTAAGTCTGAACAGGTATTCCTGCTATATTTTCCGTATCAGCCGTGAATTCTGCTGTCATTTACTTGTATCTTTGTTTTTAAGTTGTTTTTAATATGAATAGTTCAGGTGTTTCAGTGTCTGATGGACTGGTCAATAATTCTCGCGTTTTGTTGAACATAATGTGTAATAGGAGCCGTGGATTGAAAGTCTGTCATCTTAATGCCCAGAGCTTAATGCCAAAGGTTGACGAATTTAGAGATACTTTTAATAATTCACATATGGATGTGATTTGTGTGTCTGAGACTTGGCTGCGGCCACATATTGACAACGATCTTGTCAGCTTACAAAAGTTTAAGGTTTTTGGGAATGATCGCACGGGCCGAGTGGGTGGTGGTGTTGCGATGTATGTGAATAATACGTTCCATTCACACCTTGTTGCTTATTCTGATCCTTTGGCAGAGGTCGAATACATATTTGTTGAAATTCTTGTTAACCATCAAAGATGCTTAATCGGTACAGTCTATAAACCACCTCATATATCGGATATCAGTGCACTGGAAATACTAATTGCTGACATTAGTCATCAGTATGCCCATTTAATTATATGTGGTTATTTCAACATAGACTTACTCACCTCCAATGCAACAGCAAGATACTTCAGGGATATGATCGAGTCGTTTGGCTTAAATTTTGTGAATAATACATGTCCAACGCATTTTACTTCTACCTCGTCGTCATTGCTAGACCTTTTCATTGTTAATAATGTTGAAAAGGTAGAATTTTTTAACCAACTTTCAGTTCCCAACTTTTCCAGGCATGATTTAATATTTTTCATATATGGTGTGGGGCAAACGGATGCTGTAGAAGAATCCTTCTATTACCGCGATTTTTCTAGTATTGACCACGATAGCCTATATGCAGAGGCATCTGCATTGGACTGGAATCAATTATATTCCTTGGTATCAGTCAATGATCAAGTTGATTATATTGGATCTTTAGTGAACTATCTTTTTAACAGATTTGTACCGCTTAAAAGAAGGCTTACCATTGATCCAACCTGTCCGTGGTTTACACCGAGAATTAAAAATCTAATCTATCAACGTAATTTGGCCTATAGAAGGTGGAAACGCTTTAGAACCCCTGAATGTTGGAACATTTTTCGTACTCTACGTAATTCAGTAACGAGTGAAATCCGTCGATCTAAAAAAATTTTTTACAGATCGATGTTCAATGTGAAGCTACCTAATAAAAAGCTGTGGATGAATTTAAGAGACATCGGGGTGGGTAAATCAAAATCCTCTGTTATTTCTAAGGATTTGAATGAATCTATGGCGGCAGAAATGGGAGAAGTTTTAACAATTTTTCATCTGAATGATCCAAATAACGGGTACTCATTCATAAATGTAACGGAAATTGAAGTGTATACAGCAATAATGTCCATTAGATCCAATGCCATGGGAATTGACGGTATTCACCCGAAGTTTAAAAAAATAATAATTTCTTTCCTAATTGTACACCTAACTTATATCTTTAATCCATCAAATGGAAATTGGCTAAAATTCTTCCAGTTCTTAAAAAATTAGGTACCCAGGAATATCGTTCTATTTCAATACTTCCTTTCTTTTCAAAAGTGCTCGAAAAATTAAGGAACAATCAGCTGTGTCATTATATTGAAAATAGTGGTCTATTATCACGCTATCAATCTGGCTTTAGGTCTAAACATAGCTACATCACAGCCTTAATTAAAATAAGCGATGACATTCGCGAAGCAAAGGCGGCAAATAATTTAATTATTCTAAGCCTATTAGATTTCTCCAAAGCATTTGATAGAGTTGATCATGATGTCTTAATTAATCAAATCATTACACATTTTGATTTTTCTACTCGAGCATGTAAGCTTATTAACAGTTACATCACAGGCCGGCAGCAACAGATTTGTTGTGACGGCAGAGTTTCTGATTTTCTGCCCGTATTTAGTGGTGTGCCCCAAGGATCTATTCTAGGACCTTTGCTGTTTACCATCTTCATCAACGATCTTACTGGTGTTATTCTGCATTGTAGATACCACTTGTATGTTGATGATGTTCAGTTATACATTTCTAGGCATAAGAATCAAATTTGTGATGCAGTCGAGTGCATGAATTCTGATTTAAGAAATGTCTATAACTGGGCTGTTGAAAACAAGCTGGTTCTGAACACTTCTAAGTACAGTGCCATAATTATACATAAAACCGTAATTGACATACCCAGCTGCCCTGCACTCAGTATGAACAATGAGGTGATTCCCTATAATAACGTGGTAAAAGATCTTGGTGTAAGATTGAATCGAACTTTAATTTGGTCGGATCATGTTAATTCTGTTGTGTCAAGGATATATGCAACTCTTCGCAAACTATCTTTATCTGCATCGTATACGCCCGTTCAGACTCGAGTATTTTTAACTAAAGCCCTTGTAGTACCACTACTTACTTACGGCTGTGAGCTGTTTTGCGCAGTTGACTCAATTTCCCAGAGAAAACTTAATGTAGCTTTCAACTCTGCGGTTCGTTATTGTTTTGGGCTTCGGCGATATTACCATGTATCTGCTTATGTGAATTCAATCTTTGGTTGCACACTTCGTACATATCTGGACTTTCGCATGATACTTTTTTTACGTAACTTGATTCAATATCGCAAACCAACTTATTTGTATCAAAAGCTCAGTTTTTTACGGTCTCAGAGGACAATGAATCTAACTATGCCAAGCTACAGTAATCGGGTTTCTGAGCGTCAATTCCTTGTCCAAGCCATCAGACTATGGAACACTCTTCCCCTTGAACTTAAGAGTAATAGCAGTGGTCATAGTTTTTGTGTAGGTTTGTTGGGCTTCCTGCAAGATAGATAGATAGATATTTGTTTTCTTTCGGCTTTTGTTTTAAATTTTATTTTTTTTCCATTCTGAATTGATCTTTATTTTATTTTTATTTATCCATTCTACTATTATTATTTTGTTTCTTATTATTGTAGCATATGTATATCATAAGTTTAGCTGTAGAGTTATTTGTATTTTAATAATCTTCTGCGCATAGATATAAGTTTAATTAGAAACTTAATTGTGTAGATGCTATTAATAAATGAAAATGCATTGAATTACAGTTTTTATAAAAAAAAGGTATGTTAACGAAACTTTTTGCAAAAATAATAGAAGTTAAATTTAAAAAAAAGGTAAGAAAATCCGAAATTTTAAGTTTAGACAACGATAATTCTTGAGGGGAGAGGGCTATGGGACTGATTGAGCAGTCGTTCGAAAGGCCAATGGAGCTCTGCATACAATGAGCTCCTAACAGTGACCATATACCCTGTAGTTTTTAAGATATAGGGTATTTTGTAAAAAACTAGCTTTTTTTCTTAATCTCCCTGTAACTCCTAAACGGTTGATATGCCCCCCCCCCCTCCTGCCATACAATTTTTTGTTCATCTATTACAGCACTATCACCTGACCTCCTAGTGGGAAACACCCTGTATATGTACCGAACCTTTAAATATCCAAGCTTTGATCTACACATATGGTAAAGTAATTAAAAGGAATGTAAAAGAAAAAAAAATTGTTAGGAAAATGAAAAAAAAATTATGTATTATAATAAAAAAGTAATGAGGAAAAAAATAGTTATAAAAGTTATAGTGAATATTGTACCTTAGTTTTTGTTTTGTTTCTTAGTTAAGTATTGTAGCATAACTGAGCACCCCGATCTGATTCCTCTTAGGAATCAGTTTTTCTCAGGGGGAGGAAAGTCGTGACCCAATATTCAATTGGTGGAATTGTGACATCACGACTCGAGCTAGCAGCAAGTGTACAAGTAATTAAACGATTTGCAATAACTAAGCATTTTACTTCGCACAGTATAATGTCTGGCGATTGCGAATTGTTTACTTGAAAACTGTCACATATACTGCTGTATGTAACTGAGCATTGAGTCAAGGTTAAGGAATTTACTTCGCATAGTGAAATACTCAGCTGGGCTCACTGTTTGTTTCCATGCAGTATTGGGGGGCTCCAGCTGTCGGCAGTGATTGACGTAATACTTTGTAATTATGATTGCAAGGTATTGCGCTGGTCACTGGGTCAGAGTCGCTTCCGCCTGGATGAGTGGAGGTGAGCACGATCGATTCCGTAGATCAGGTTACTCAGTTATAAGTTGGATAGTCTTTTTAGGTAACGGTTCGGTGTTCAGTTAATTTAGTTAAAATTCTGGAGTTCGATCGCGGGTAACAGTTTTTCGTAATAACAGTAATTTAAGTCTGTATAAATAAAGTTTTATCTTAGAATTACGCGAGTGTTTTTATTGGATTGCTTATGGGACACGACACTAGTCGTAACTGTACCACCCAATAGCTTGTTGGCGCTCATCACAATGTATAACGAACGGCTTGGTGTAATCTTGTCTCACTATCAACAGCAGAAGTAAGTTTCTGATTCAATAAATCCAGAGAGGTCTGGGTTTCAGGTGTCTGTTGGAACTGACTGGAATTTTTCAAGGTGTCAGTTGTGGAGACCGGTAGATCAGAATATTTCGGAATAAACCGCTCATACCATCCTGCCATACCCAGTAGGCTTCATACTTGCCAAACATTTTTAGGTGCGGGTAGTCGACTATAGCTGAAATCTTATCCGGGTCTGTTTTAATTCCTCCCAACATTGAAACCCAAATATTTTGTATCTGTAATTCAGAACTTACTCTTCTCTACATTGATAGTGAGGCCAGATTTCTTCAAACTATTCGCTGCACGGGATAGTAAAATAATATGAGAGTCAAAGTGTGATGACAGTATTAATAAATCGTCTAAGTAGACGAGAACATTCTCACAAAGATCGAATGTAACAATTTTCTCAATGAGGCGGCACGTAGTTTGTGGAGCATTGCAGAAGCCGAATGGAATCACAGTTTACTGACAGATCGGGTGACCAGGCACCTTGAACGCGGTCGATTTTCTGGAATCAGTGTTTAGTGGGATCTGCCAAAAAGCGTGCTTCAGGTCCAGGCTTCTAATGTAATTTTCCGGAGCAGTCAATTCACAAGTTCGTCTAACTGCGGCAGAGAAATACGCGTGCTTCTTAGTAACGGAAGTGACCTTCCTAACGCCAAAACCAAGCGGAAGCTTTCAAGACTTCCTCACTAGAATACCTGGAGAGCTCCAAGAACTCTGGCTCTCCTCTATCCCATCTAGTGTTAGAATGCGGCTCAGCTCAGCGTACATCGAATTCTGCACTGCCGGCGAAATAGGATAAAACCTCCATTTTATCTGACATCATTCGTCTCAATCTTGTGAGTGAAACGAGAAGTTTTTTCTAAGCCAAAAGAGGCGAAGGAAGTAAAAAGTTGCTCGTGGCTTCAAGACGTTGATTTTCTCGAACGGAAAGAACAACGCAGTCAGTATCTGAGGCAGCTACTAGGCTTGACATAACTTCAGAAAATATACCCAAAATAACTCAAATAGACTACAGAAGTCTATTCCCAGATATGGTTCTTGTTTCTGCCCAGGAACTACGTAAATATGCACGTTTTGGGTCTTACCATGAAAAGTGATGTAAAAGTTCATATGACCGTAGACATTCGTCATGGCACCAGTAGCTACCTACACTTGAGTGTGCTACCTCCTCCATTCGACGTTTGCTTCCGCTAGTCTATTTAGAGCTCCCTGGCCTTGGATACTGGCAGTGGCACTACTTTCAAGTAACCCAGTCACAATTTGCCCGAGCAACCTAACTTCGGCATTCTTTATTTCCGTATTGATTCGTCGACAATATTCACCCAAACAGTTGATCGCTTCTTCTTATTATTAAGGTTCAAGTCCGGGCGCATGATTCCTAAGAACTCCGCCACTGATGAGAAGGTACGGTCTACCACTGCGTTGTGCGTGTGGTAGGGTGTCAGTGGATATCAAACAGGCTCACGCCCACTCGTCATACCAGAACTTGGTGTCCGTTTCAAAATCGAAATGATAGTAGACCGAACTTCCTGCTCAAGAGCCTCACTCGAAGAAAATACTGTTGGTTCTGTCAATGTTCCAAAAATTAAGGACTCTTCTAGAGAAGAGTCTATCAGAAGTGTCGTGGGCTGGGATGGAAGCGGGAACTTGAGATTGAGCGAATCTTAGCGTTGGGACTCGCAGGTGGGCTGTCAATATCGCCAGGATCACTGAGTGTTTTTAACGGACAGTTTTTGTTTCGCCGTGGTCTGTTGACTGACCAGACTGCCTTCCCTGTTCATTATTGACCTTACGTTGACGAGGCAGTAGCCATTCGCAGAAAAGGTATTGTGATCCCGGACCCGTCTCTCGTTTTTCTGTAGGCAATTTCTGCAGTTTGGCGTGAAGATGTCCTTACGTCGGCATCCATAGCAAAACACTTGCTGCCTTTCTTGCAAGCAAATTTTAGCTGGTATATTTGTGAAAGCTGGTAGGTCTATCATACTGTTTACACGGCCAGGATATAGGTACATTATGATAAAAATCTGAAGTATCTTGCACCACTATCACTCGATTATATCGATAGAGGTTCAGGTTACTAGCAGTCGCAATCCACAATTGCGTGGCTTGAATCGGAGTGACGGGTGATTTCAACTGACGAATAGTGTTAGTACGGTGCAGGCAGATCCTGTTTTGAATCCTCGAAATAAGGTTGAGTTAACTATTTCCAAAAATTCCCTATCTGCCATTGAATTCTGCAGCTGTTCACGCAACTGCAGTATGTTTTCATGCAAAAGACTCCAGAATTCTGTCTGTGGGACATTAGTTGTACTCTAACCTTCAGATATTCTTTTGCGAACTCCCCATTCAGCTAGAAGGACTGTTTTGATGTACTCTCACGTAAGGGCATAGTTCTGTCGGAGCAAAGACCAGTGCCATTCCATGGCAGGACCTACGAATAACGGGCTCATATTTTAAACAAGCAGTTCAAAATCCCTTTCGAGCGCTGAGTAGGTGAGTGCTTCAACTCAGAAGACAAGCTCATCCACTGAGAGTTTAAAATATACGAAATATTCCATCTACGTATAAGGCTACCTCATCGTCGTGACCATGATTTACGTTGAGGTCTATCATTCTGATGTGGCTGTGCCTGAGGGATGTAATCAGGCATCGGCCCCTGTTGGGTGTCGGGTGTTTGTTGCATTACAGATACACCAATGGGTGGTGGTGGTCCAGTGGTGTCTACCGCAGGAGTGGGTAAAGCAGGTGCTGGCTGATTAAGATGGTTAAAGATTTCATCCCTCAGAGGACCTATATTCTGCGTGATACCTTCTCGTAATAGGTCGTGCATCTTGACTCTAAGACCAGCCATTAAGGCTTCCTAAGATACTAGGCCTTGACCATGGGTAGCAGGTGCTGGACTATTCATCCTCCAATTCGGATGTGAAAAGGTTGCTGAATGCAGGTTTTGTATACCTGGTGACAAAGATCCACAATTTGATGGTTGCATCGTTAGTGGCGAAGATTGAATGCTGGCAGAGACTGTCGAAATTTTCGATTTACATGCTTCGTAAAAGTCTTTTTCGGAACGGTGCCTGTATAGTCCGCGAAGTTATACTGTGTGAGACGGCACCTACAATTCGGACAACTTGATTGTTCTCCTATCCACGTGCATAAACAAGCCTTGTGCAACACATGTCCGCAGATAATCCCAACTGGTTTTCGCTTGACTTACCAGTCTCTATCCTGACAGATGGTGCACTGTTCAGACAACTTTGTTGGAACGTCCGTGGCGGAAGGTGGTGTTTTCACGGTAGCCATTATACAAAGTGTAAAGTCAGATTCAAGGTGACCGGATCTTACTGATTCGAAAATTTTGAAATTTTCATCAACAAAGAGCTGACGTTCTGACCAAATAGAATATGTAGTTCAGTATTGCCACTTAATCACAAGCATAAAAAAAATTCGAACCAAAAACAACTGTGTTCCACAGTCTTAAACGTTCACTATGAGCTGGGTGTAAAATCGAAAAAGATGGAAAAACTCGTACTATCACAAACCTTGCCCGCCTTGTTACAGATCGACGCACAATTTCAAGATTGATAACAGGTTACAATTACTAAAATGCTATCCTAATGTTCTTATTAGATTAGCAGAAAGATGAAATCGAAGTTAGAAAGGAATCAAAATTTCACAAGTTGTATATGAGCTAGACTGAAAGTTATTCAAAGCAAAATAGAGATCAACACGACTATTTATGGGCCAACCAACAATAAAAAAAAAATAAAAAAATCTATTAGAACCACATCCCTCCCCACTCTCCAAGAGTTTATTCCTCAAGACGAAGGTATCCCAGGTTTGCTCCCTCAATAATTCCGATCAAAACTAAAGCAAGGGCAAGTGAAGTGGATGTGTGTATGAAAAATTGTTTGCATTCTCAACGAAGTCTCTGATAAGTCGGCTTGGACATGGCAAAGACTGAAAATATTGCTAGAGATTCTTCAGCCAGGCAGTTAGATATATGCCGGCTCCTGATTACTGAAGGTCTCCAGTAACACTTCAATCCTCCAACAAATCCTTCCTTTGTCAACGCTCGCTCGCACTATTCAACCAGTCCTCCTGTTGGGCAAAACCATGAATCTGGTCAACTTGTTTTCTCAAGCTAAAAAGTTAACGCACAGATTCATGACTCCGTCCAGTCAGATGACCAGAGAGCCATGCCTCCGTGAGAAAACATATAAAAAGATTCGTGAAGCCATTTAACATTTCCATAGCAGAGGGCCAACAAAATTCATAAATTCAAAAGCATTCCAAAAACAACCTCAAAGACTCTCCTTTACTCAGAACAAAGTTTCAAAAATTTTAAACTTGCAAAAACATTACTTTATTTTATTTGGAATTAAAAGCTCGAGACTTTAAAAAATCTTTACCCAAAATACAAAATCTTAAACTCGCCAAAACCTTAATTTTACTTCAACTAGGCAAACGTTACTTTACTCAAAACTCTATAGATAACAAAACCAGTCAGACAAAAGTCCGCATGCAACTCATATTAGTTATGAGTCCTGGGGTTAACGAACTACCCTACGCCGTCTTTATTTCCTCCCACTTTACAAAATAACTTCTTCTTACGCGAGTAATTCCTCCACCTCGATAGCGCTCTCAATGCTTTAATTTGCTCGATGCAGCTCTCGAAATGTCGTTCCCTAGCATTCTCTTTATAATCTCGAAATGCAATTTGAAATTTATGCATGGTTCTTTTTTAACAGTATTGTTTTTATTTACTGAATTTTTTAAAAACTCCACATCTTTTCGCAAATTTTCAATTATTGAAAAACGTTTATTTACTAACATCGAAGACATTTTTAATTTTTTTATATTTTAAACTAACACTGAGACTTACTGAAACTGAATGCAGGCTCCTAGCGGTTTTCTTGAGCTTTTATAGCAACAGTTTGTAAACATGAATGATCCTGCTGCTACAATAATCTTTACACAGGATGAATTCCAACGAATTTGCTTACAGGAAGTTAAGTGATATTGAATTATATGATAAACAAGAAAATATAAATCACTCAAATTAATTGCTTGAATTTGATTACTGTATTCTGCTGGTCGCATTTTCAAATATCAAATAAGATTGATGTACGCATTTCAAGATAAAAGAAAATGTGAAAATTTCTTTACTATATGCGAATTTCAATCAAATGTTTTCATCAGTAAAATTCTTTGAACAATAAAATTTGTTGGTTGCCTATAGGAAGTGTGGTATCACATTACCAGCCACCTGGCCACCACTATTCCTTAGAAGCAGCCATGATCACTCTTAGCCTTTTAATCCACAGTGCTTTTTTTGTCAGCAAAAGCGATTTTCAATTACATCTCATCTAAGACAACATATCGGTTGTTGTTTTTTTTTCAGCTAAAGAAATTGAGAATCTTTCATGAATTTGTTTGCTTTACTCATCTCTGTGCGAATTTTGTTTACATTATTCGACTGCGATTTTGTTGACATTACTCGGCTGCGAATTTGTTTACATTACTCGGCTGTCCGAATTTATTTATTTTACTGGACTGCGAATTTATCTACGCAAGGTACCAAATTAGAATCACTTGAACAGCAAAATTAGGCAAAATCAACATATCTACCTACATTCAACTCAACCAGCTTCGCCTGATCTATTTTTATATATATCACCTCAGAAGGTAAGATCGCTAGCAACTCGAACCATAGAGGACTTCTGATGAGAATTTTACCTCCTAGTACTGGCATGAACAAAAAATATCCTAGGAATTATTACTAATATTAATTAGTGCGAATTTTGTTCACATTACTCGGCTGCGATTTTGTTTACACTATTTGAATTTGATTATCGGCCTGAAGACGGATTTATCCAAGTCAACATTCCTACCTACATTTGTTGTTGTTGTTGGCATCAGATTGCTCCTAAACTAAAACTTCAGGATGATGTCAAATTTTCAGTACGAAAGCGCCCTCAGAACCACCCCCTCCCTCTCAGAACCCTTAGTGACCCAGAACTCTCAAAAAAGTTTGGGAAAACAGTTGCCACTTTTTGTATGGAAAAAGTGAGCCAGAACTGTCCTAGCGTAACTACCAAGACCGCGTTCACTACACGCAAGGGATTGTGGGAGTTTTCAGTTATGCCATTTGGACTAACCAATGCCCCTGCAACATTTCAGAGGCTCATGGAAATCGTCTTCCAAGAAAATCCAAATCAGGCGTACCTACTATATTTGGACGATGTTATTGTACATGACCCCATGTTCGAACAAATGGTAGAAAATCTCCGCCTTGTCTTAGCCCGATTAAGAGAAGGAAGTTTAAGTTTCATCGAAGAATTGTCAGTTGCGTGAGAGGGAGTTGAAATTCATAGGACACGTCATCAGTGACTCCAGCTTGTCGAAAGATCCCCACAAAACTAATGCTGTCAAGAATTGGCCGCGACCACAAACACGAAGAGATATCCAATAATTTCTTGGTCAGTGTGCCTACTACCGGCGATTCGTTAAAAGCTTCTAAGCTATCGCGAAACCATTAACGGAGCTTACGGAGAAAGTTCCTATGGATAGAGGCCTGTCAAGAAGCGTTCAAGGAAATGAAAGGCCGCTTAACAACTGCACGTATACTTTCACAGCCTGATGAAAACCGGCCTTTTATCCTGGACACTGACGCCAGCCAACACGCTTGGGGAGCTATTCTGTCAAAAGTGAAAAACGGTATGGAGCACGTGGTGGAATACCACAGCAAAACATTCAGTCGTAACTACTGTGTCACCAGGAATATGCGATAGTCAAAGCCTGCGCACATTTTCGGCCCTACTTACTGGGAAAAAAGTTCACAATTCGATCAGACAATGCATTTTTGAGATGGTTGATGAACTTTACAAATGACAAATAGCAAAATGGATAGAACGCTTGCAGGCCCATGATTTTGAAATCGTTCATCGTCCAGGTAAAAGTCACAGTAATGAAGATTGACTGTCTCGCCTTGTAAAACTTGATAGTTTTTTTTTTGCAAAATTTGATTGATTTCTTTGTGCAAAATTTGATATTTTTTTTGCATTGTTTTATTTTCTGTTTTTTGCAAAATTTCATTTGAAGTTTTTTTTTTTGCAAAATTTGATTTTTTTTGCAAAAGTCGATTTTTTTAATTTTTGTTTTTTTGCACAATTTGATTTTTTGTTTTTTTTTCAAAATTTGATGATTTTTTTTGCAAAATTTGATCGCCGTCCGCACCATCAGCCAAGGACTATTAAACCAATCTTGGTCCAGAAATATCTTCGGAGACTTGTTCTCCAGCAGGTGCATTATTCGCTAAGCGGCGGACATTTTGGCGTTGTTAAGACGTTAGGTAAACTTCGACAGAAGTATTATTGCATTGTTGGTAGTACTGGTGTGAAGTATTGGTGTGCTGGATGTCTACAATGTCAAGCACGGAAAGGGCCGCGGCCAAGATGGAGAGCTCCTCTGCAAGTATGTAATATTGGTGCACCTTTCGAAAGAGTTGCTCTACACATAGTAGGACCACTTCCAAAGACCAATAAAGGTAACCGCTACGTAGTTGTCTGTATGCACTATTTCACTAAGTGGCCCGAGGTAATTCCAGTATCTGATCTTACGGCCGAGACTGTATCGGATGCACTCATCTCAGCCGTATTCAGCCGACAAGGAGCCCCACTGCAGCTCCATTCAGATCAAGGCAGAAATTTTGAGAGTGCTGTTTTTCAAGAGGTATTGCAGAAGTTCGGGGTAGAGAAAACGCGCACAACGGCCTTACACCCACAGTCACATGGTTTAGTTGAAAGATTTAACCGGATAATCCTAGATTATCTGGCGAAATTTCTAAATTTACACCAGAGAGATTGGGACCAATACGTTCCGTACCTACTACTATCGTATCGCGCAAGTGTGCAAGACAGCACTAAACAGACACCAGCCAAGCTCCTCTTTGGACGTGAACTTCGCTTACCACTGGAGATGGTCTTGGGAAACCCACCAACTGAAATTACGTCAATCAATGAGTACCTTGATAATCTGGTCACGGCACTGGCTGAGATCCATGAGAATAATCGAGTTATGCAATAAACACAATACATTTATTCTTATTGTAATTGCTCTTCTCACTAGGTGCTTGAACTATCTTTTTTTGTTCCCCGCCCTCAAATTTTTTTTGTTTCCTTTTTCGACAACAGAACCTTTATTTCGTCCGACACGACCAAATTTTCTGAAAACAAAGCTCTCCCGAAACCGATCCGTCAGCAAGTTATCAATCAAAACCGCTCTTGGTAAGTTTTAAAAATCAACTCGGCTTTCACTTTCATCACGATCAAGAGCATTTCTTATCGCGAAAGCTTTTGTTCCCAATATGTATGCACGTATGTACATACATATTGTACTTTTCAAGACAAATCGTACTGAAGGTACGAGTTGCCTTTTGTTTTACGGCAAAATTTGTCATGGGACATTTGTAAAAACAAATGGTATGTGAAGAAAATTGCTGATGCAGTTTTCTTCACTGATTGAATAGATAAGCTAGTCATGATTTTAAGCATGATTAGCATATATGAAAACATATGAATTAAATATTTTTATTTATTTCCTTTTTTCAGATTTAGCTTTCAGACATATATTTAGATATATGACAATTATGTGAAACGCAGAAAGTACTAGGTATTTGAAAATTATCTCTGCCGGAGTGATTCCTGTGTTCTAATTTGGGGCTATTCTATAGTGAGTTAAAATTTCGCATAAGTCAATTTCCAGATTTTCGCTATTACTGTTCAATCGGCGCAGTTTATCGTTAACCATGTGGACGTAACGTTCAACCTGCCCATTTGTGGCCGGATGGTAAGGAGTAGTTCTTTTATGTATTATGTTGTGCTTTCACATAAATTTTTTAAATGTAAGATCAGTGAATTGCCTACCAATGTCTGCGCGAATAACTCTGGTTAGTCCGAAAAATAAATAAATAAAAAAATTTGCAATTTGTGTCCATTTGCTTTGTGTTTCAGTAAGACTCTGAGAGGCGAACTTGATTGGCTTTTCTGTACCGTCTGGCATTATATGAGAAAGAACTGCACCTACCCCAACCGGTGCTAGATCAGTTGCTAGGCTTAGTGGCAGTTTCCTTGAATAGTGTATGAGAAGGTTATTTGAAGTTATCATGCTTTTAAATTTTTCGAATATTTTTTTGCATCTAGTATTCTAGAACACTGCTAAGATCTTTCAGGAAACGGCCGTAATAATTAACTAGGCCCAAAAATTAACGTATCCCTGAAATATATGTAGGAGCGTGTGTTTAATCTTAAGTCGTTTTTTCAAGCTTAGTATTCATTAAATCAACAAAGACAATTCATTTGCATGCATTTCACAAATCATTGACCTTCTCTTAGAAATCATAAAGGCATTCGCTGACAACACATAAATTGGCTTTTAACACGAAAATAAAAACGCGCAACCAGCACAGGTAATTCGCTTTAGTAATTTGTAAATGCGCTAATTTTGAGTATGTCAGCAATACGATTTCTGTAATAATTTAGTGCTGTAATGATTATTGACCCTAGCTTTAAGTAACTCTAGTTTTTGTAAGCTTGTATAAATATCGAGCAAATAGATTAAATATATCAGTTTTCATTATCATATTCCAGGTGTTATTTTACCAGTACCTTTCGCTTTTGTGAGTCGCGACTAAGATTGTCTTGGTACAAGAACAGAAAACAATCAACAAGTAACTTTCGATATAAGCATCGTAAGCGTCATCGTTGTTATCACCATCTACATTGCAACGAACAATAAATTACTTGCTGTGCCGGTACAAGAACTGGACACAGCTCCAACAAATTCGTTCACGATACAGGTATCGTGAGCTCATCTACATTTCATCAGAGTAAAAGAACTTCTGATTTACATTAGTGACCTCGACGTGATCATTTGATTTGATCATGAGTGTAGAAGACCGTATAACTTCGCAGAAGGAGATTGGATGCGAAATTCAAAAGATAATCGCCAACTATAAGACGGATCCCGCGGACAAGAAAAGTTTATATTATTTAAAGTCAAGATCGAATGCCCTAAATGCTTGCTGGCATTAATTTTCTTCAACGAACGCAGTCATTATGAAGCAATCGGGAGACATATCAGATCATCCATACCTCTCAACTGGTTATTATGAAGCGATAAAGAAATTCTATGACCAGATAATCCAAGATATGAATGAAAAGATTGAGGCAATTAAAAAATTCACTCAAGCCTTAGAAGAGAAGCGTGAGCCAATCGATAAAGCGGATAAGGCATTGAAAGACATTAATAGTGAAGATAATCTATCAACAACGCAATCCACCCATACGGAAAATAAGAATGAAAATTTTGGTGCAAGCATCCCCGGAACTTTACATATACAACGATCTGTTTTAGCTGTATTGCGTAAAACAGTAGCAGGACTAGCTACAATTAAGGAAAATTATGCAGAGCAATTTTGCCAGCTTAAGATCAAAACAATAGAACAATACTTACATGATGTTCAAAGGCTCTCCTACAAAATTTGGGATAGTGTCGATGATCCCACAATAATAAGTTATGATGCAGAGCAATACTTCAGTTTAGTGGAAGAAGTTCAAAATACTTTGGCACAACTATACAATTATGTGGGTAGTAAGAGCAATGACCACAAAGCAGATGTGAGTACAAATTCTGTGATGAAACTGCCTAAAATTGTTCTGCAACGTTTTGATGGCGATTACTTGAAATGGCGGCAATTTCATGATCTTTTCACTGAAGTAGTGCACAAGCAGACAATACAGGAGTGCCAAAAGATGTGGTATCTCAAAAGTAGCTTTTCAGGCGATGCCGAGAAATTAGTGCGACATCTTACTATTTCTTATACAAATTACTCTTCTGCATGGAAAATTATCACCGAAAGGCACGAGAACCCTAGGTTATTGGTAACTGCACTACTAAATAGACTGCTGTCGCAGACCAGTATAACCAATGAAAGTTCTACTGCCATAAAGGCTATGCATGACACAACCCAGGAATGTCTACTCGGCTTAGAGAACTTGGGAATAAACATCAGCCATTGTGATCCACTTTTACGTCATCTATTAATAAAGTGACTGGACCGTACTACACACACGCTTTACGAGCAATCTTTGGCCCAGCCCAGAGCACTGCAATCTATGAAGAGCTTCTTAGTGTTTTTAGAAACGCACTTCCAGTCATTACAGACCCTAGGAAACAAAGGTAAACACACTGAAGATAATAACCGTAGAATAGGTGTCTCAAGGGCTTTTACTTCAACAGTGACAAACGGATCAGTTTGCACAATGTGCAAAGGTAATCATCAGCTGTTTGCATGTTGGAGATTTCAAGAATTATCTTCACTCAAGCGAATTGCTCATGTGAAAGGAGTCAATGTGTGCTTCAGCTGTCTCAATGCCGGTCACCGGTTCGACACTTGTACAGCCCGAGCATGCACCAAGTGTTCAAAAAGACATAACACTTTATTGCATACTGATAACGCCTTTTCCAAATCCAGATCATCATATACGCAAAGCAAAAATCTTCAGAGTCAAGTTACTGCTGCACACCCAGCAAGCAACAAATTAGCATCAACACATTTCAATCAGGCACACGAGCAATCAGTATCGTTGACAACAAAAACAGCTCAGTCATTGAAGGGCTATGTTCTCCTCAGCACAGCAGTCGTTAATCTAATTAAGAACAGAGGTAAAAAGGTGGAATGTAGAGCCATTTTAGACTCAGGCTCTCAGTTGAACTTCATGACCGAAAAGATGGCGAAACAATTAGAATTAACAGAGATTCCAGAGCAATTACACATTGAGGGCATTGGTCAGCGGAGACAACAATTCCATAGTCGAGTGAACGTACTGCTGCAATCTAGAATAAATAATTTTACTACAAGACTGGAAGCCCATGTGCTATCAAAAATCATTCCAGTTCAACCCACTAAGTAAATAGATACTTCAGCTTGGCCGCTACCTCAAAACATCGCGTTAGCTGATCCAAACTTCGATCGACCTGAGTCTATTGATCTGTTGATTGGTGCAGAGATTTACTATTCACTCTTGTAAACTGGCCAGATAAAGTTGGGGGAAATGTTACCAACACTTCAAAACATTGTTTTCGGTTGGACTGTGGCAGGGAAGATCAATAATATGTCTCAATCTGACGCAATATGTGGAATATGCAGCGAAGATGAAAGATTAGATCAGCAAATTGAGCGTTTTTGGAAGTTGGAATAGACTGAAGGGTCTTCCACGAATTTTACCACGGCAGAGAAACGGTGTGAGATACACTTCAATCAAAACACAAGAAGAAGTTTAAGTGGACGTTTGAGCGTAAGTCTCCCATTTCTAGTTCAGCCTACTTGATTAGGGGAATCAAAAGACATTGCCTTGCAAAGATTAAGATAATTGGAACGAAAGTTAGCCAATAAGAGATGGTTAAAACATAATACGTGGAATTTATGGAGGAGTATCTTCGCTTGGGTCATATGCGGGAAGACAATATCAACATCATTAAGGCACCATACTACTTCTTGCCTCATCATTGTGTCACAAAACTTAGAGTGGTATTCGACGCTTCAGCAAAATCATCGAAGAACATATCCTTAAATGACTTACTATGCACGGGTCCAACTATACAGGATGACGTCTTTTCCATTCTTTTACGTTTTCGATTACCATGATTCGTATTTACTGCTGATATCGAGAAAATATATCGGCAAATAGAAGTTGAAGAATCCGATAGTAAATATCAACTAATTTGGTGGAGGCCTGATCCAAGTGAGTCACTTAAGGTCTATCAACTGTCAACGGTAACATACGGAACGACGTGTGCGCCATACCTAGCCACTAAATGTCTTCAAAGATTTGCAGAGGATCAAGCTCAGACCTATCCTGTGGGGTCGGAAGTACTCAAACGTGACTTTTACATGGATGATGTTCTCACCGGTGCAGACACGTTATCAGCAGCTCTTGACATCCAAACTCAGCTCCAATCGATACTTAGCACATCTTGATTTAAATTAAGAAAATAGTGTGCAAATCACCAGCGCCTGCTGCAGAGCATACCTCCAACAGATCAAGAGCTCCAACTAGATTTCAACAATAAATTGTACGAGCACATTAAAACGGTCGGTCTGATCTGGCTTCCTAAGACTGACTCTTTACGCGTAAAGACTGCACAAATTGAATCATGTAAAGTGACAAAGCGAACAACGTATTCGGATATTGCTCACCTATACGACCCATTAGGTATTATGGCTCCAGTTGTGGTGAATGCTAAATTATTTCTTCAAAGGCTGTGGAGACTCAAAATTGATTGGGATGCAGCGTTACCCCAAGAATTACATACGTCATGTATTAAATTTCGATCAGGTCTAAAGTTACTGAGCAACATAAATTTTCAAAGGCATGTATTTTCTAATAGAATCCCCAAAGTAGTCCAAATTCATGTCTTCGCAGATGCTTCAGAGAAAGCATACGGTGCAGCTGCATATATAAGATCCATACATAAGGACAACATTATTGTAGTACGCCTATTATGCGCTAAATCTGGGATAGCTCCAATGAAACAAACTACATTACCTCGACTAGAGCTTTGTGCAGCTAAATTGGCAGCGGAACTGGCTAATCGCATTCAGAGGGACTTACGAATGAGGAAAGACCATGTATTCCTATGGTCTGATTCCAAAATAGTCCTAGCATGGCTAAATTCTTCATCATCAAACTTTCATACTTTCTTTGCAAATAGAGTCTCAAGTATACAGGACGTAAGCGTTCCCACGCAATGCCGCCACGTGGGTTCTAAAGACAACCACCTCGAGCCCGCATTTTGGAGGGCTCTGGGAAGCAGCGGTAAAGTCAGCTAAACATCTTCTCCAACGCACGTTAGCAGCCGCTTCACTAACATATGAAGAGCTCGAAACAGCTATTTTCGAAATTGAGGCAGTCTTAAACTCCAGAATAATCACACCAATGTCCTTTGACCCTAATGATTTCAACGCCTTAACTCCAGGACACTTCCTCGTCGGAGAACCCTTTGTTGGTATGATAGATGCCGACACCAAACCACTTAATATAAACCTTATTCCACGATGGAAACTCGTTACACATATCAAAAATGAGTTTTGGAGAAGGTGGTCTGGCGGATATTTGAATCAGTTGCAACACAGATATAAATTGAAGGAACGCTGCCAAAATGTTCAACCCGGCACTATGGTACTTATAAAAGAAGACAATATACCGGCATTAAAATGGCCGTTAGGTCGAATAATTAAAATCCACCATGGAAATGATGGCCTGGTTCGAGTAGCTGATATTAGAACCTCCATTGGAGTGTTACGTCGGCCCATACATAAGCTTGCGCCATTACCTATCGTAAAGGACTTCGATTTAGACGAAGCCACTGAACTGTTGCCCAACGCCAAAAACAAGCACAGTACTAAATTGAAGAATCTAGATCACTACAAATTGACAAGTACCAATAAACGACAACAACAAACTATATCTACTTCGAAGCATACCGATGGCAAATATCAGTCACCAGACACATAGTCGTCCCCGAAGAAAAAGGCTCGCCGGTCACCAGGCTCAGCGGTAGCCACATTACTACTAACGTGCCTTTTATTGCCACTGACACATGGTAGTCCCGTTGAATTGAGTCCATTCCACTCACAGCCGGGAATATACTTTGAAAATTTTGGGTGTTACAAATATTATCTCAAGTGAGTGGAATGTAATTGCATACTATGACACCCAGCAATATTGGAATGAGTTCGAGATACTTGCAAATTCAACACAGACATTAAATTACATCTGTCATTTGATGACAGACAGGGACAGTTGTTTACGTACAGTCGACCACTTTCAAAACCACATCGAAGATATATCAAAGACCAATGAGCTACTTCAGCCCAAAGGTAATGCCACCACCAGAGTAAAAAGAGGAGCCTTGAATTTTGTGGGCAACATCGCAAGTGCACTTTTCGGAGTATTGGATTCGAACTACGCAGATAAAATGTAAGACGCCATTGAAGGCATAAAGCAAAATGACGGGCACCTGACAGCTTTGATAAGGAACGAAACATTGCTGATAAATACCACATTAAATGTGATGAAAAAGAAAAAAAAAACAGGACATAATAGATAAGCACTTTCAAAACTTAGAGGGGCATATCACTAGTCTCGCAAGAAAGGTCAACGGTCTAACAAAGGAACTTAAAGAAGAAAGGCTGTCACAAGCATTCATATCATTGACAATGCAGGGTACCTTATCCGTCATACGCTTCCAGCAAATTCAAGCCTCGATTGTAGATGTACTCGTCGACACTCATCATGGAAAAATCAGTCCACAGCTCAACTCACCACCTCAATTAAGACTTGAGCTGACAACTATTAAGGAACACATGTCATCGTCTTTACGGCTTCCAGTAACCCAGGATGAAGTATTAAAATTCTACAACTTGATGACAATCGAAGCAAGAATAGCAACAAGGCACTTGATATTCCGCCTCAGTATACCATTACTGACCCTTGAGGACTTTGAATTATTCAAACTTGTCTTGTTCACGATACAGGTATCGTGAGCTCATCTACATTTCATCAGAGTAAAAGAACTTCTGATTTACAGCGTGTTCTCTTAAAATTTCATAAACTTTTCTTGTGACTTATTAATTCCATGCCGATCGATTTTATGATCGCAATAATCAGCACTGTCGCAAAACAGTTAGGTTTTAGCTCGATTAATTTTCAGTCCGTATAATAAAAAAGTAAATAAATAATAAGTGCTCTTCATCATTTTTGCCAATTATGCACACAGAACATCGTAAATTTTTCATGACAGATAGCTGGTGCACAGTTCAACCCGTATAAAAGACGTGTACATTTAAAAGGACCTTTATGTGTAACGAGTGCAAGCAGTGACTGGTCTTCGTCCTTAACTTTACATTGAAGTTAGGCACGTTTTAAATCGGGTTTAGCGTAACCATAAATTCACTACACAGAAGCAATTGTCCATTAGCTTTCACCACGGAGACAATTGGCGGCTACCGTTCTGACTGGTCCACCTTCACTAAAATTCCTTTTGATGTGAGATCATCCAGTTCTTCTTCAACGCGATCCTTCAAGGCAAACGGAAGAGGACCTGCTTTACATCTGACAGCTTTTGCATCTGACTTTAACTCAATACTCACAGGCTCACCCTTAAGCACACCTTCACCATTGTCGGACACACAAGATAGTTTACTAATTCTTTCCGAAATGCTAAATTTATCATGGCAATTTGTAGGTTTAGTGGCTAGAATATCTGAGTTATTTACTTGGTTCTGCAGGTTAAAATTTCTAACGTTAACATGATCATCAGATTTTGTAAACATTTCACGAATTGCTTCCATTCCAAATTAGTCTAGCCCGTCTTGACCAAAAAGCGCACATTTGTATTTTAACGTGGACACCACGTCCAATTTAAATTTTATACTTCTTTATTCTTCACAATCGCCGTAACCTCAGGGAAACCTAAAACATGTAAAAGTGAATTTGTATATGTGCTTAATTTCGTTTTTGTAGGATGAATAATTGAATTTCTAAATTTATCAAAATATCGTTTCTTGCTTATAATTGAAACTGCCCAATTCCATTTTTAATTTTTCCGTTAACTATTGCATTAAATAACATTTTGTTGTCTCGGACTAAATTATGAACTGAATTAACATAAATAATTGCATCATTTTCATTTGCAACTAGCACTGAATGAACAATGCTTTTTAATTTTAAATAAACTTTTCGTAAATGACCGGATTGTGCTGCTCCACAGCAAAAGTACTGAACTAGAAAAATCACAAGGTTTAGTATGATAGTTTCATCCCGTAGCTTGATGTTTGTGAACTGGATCAACATTATTCAGATTTTCAAATTTTTTTTTGCTGTTGAATTGGTGTCATTTTTGCTTGCTCACGGTTTTGACGCTTGGATACTGCATGCGTAGCTCTTGTTAGATTCTGGAACTGAACTAGCTGCACAGAGTTTTGTTGCGCTACTTCGAAATTCCATGCCTTCTCAACTGCCTTTTCAAATGTAAGGGAATTCGTTTCCATGAGGCGATCTTTAATCCGTTTGGCTCTGAGGCCACAAACGAATTGGTTGCGTAGAGCTCCAGATAAATTTGTCCCAAAATTGCAGTGAATCGCCATTCTGCGTAATGCCGAGATGTATTCGCATAATGTGTAACCTTCTTCCTGTGCTCGATGGTGGAACTTGTATATTTCAGCAATCTCCATAGGTTGTGAGTTATAGTGCTCTTCTAATAGCTAAATTAATTACGTGCAACTTTTTGTAGTTGGGGCCTCCGGTGCTAGGCCATCGCAAAGAATGTCGAAGGCGTCAGGTCCAATAAAATGTAGCATGTATTTACTTTCGAAGCCTTCTTCAGTAATATTGAAAATGGAAAACGCTTCCTCTAACCTCTGTTGCTATCTATGGAATTTGCTTTTTGCTTCGTCGAAAAAGTCAATATTCAAGTTGGCCCGCACTGATGCTGCGGATGGTCGCACAGAATCTTCTAGTACGCCCATCGTAGAAATATGAAAGGGTAAAAATTGAAAATTAGATTACCGTTTCTCCCTTTTGAAAGCACGAATTTTGTACGTATGTACGTATACAAATTGGTATAGATGAAAGATATAACACGTGATAAATTTAATCCTCAATAATCAGCAGGACGCAATACCATCCTCGTCGCCACTGTTGTAACTTTAAGTAAATGAAACAAGCATTTGATCTGAAAGTGCTTTGGCACGTAAGGTCGGGCCATTTGGAGCCTTGACGTGTACAATATCAGTAGGTAGTAACACAGAGCCTGATGATATTGTGCTACTCACAACGTGTGCATTGCTTGATGTTGAGATCTCACTAGCAATAGGAAATGTTAAGATATTGCCTTATTTTAAAGGACTGGCGGTAGCTGGATCAAATGTTGTTGTTGATCATTTATGAAGCATCGAATGGTGCTTTAGGTTGCAGTATTTGAAAAGAAATCTTGACGGGCAGTGCTCAAGAGTATGAGCTTACGTTAAGATATTGGTACAGGGCTATTGATGTTGTATGAGGCTTATACGTTCTTCAAAAGGTTCAGTTTTGAAAATTGGACAGAGTAGAAGAGCTTTTGTTGGCACAGTAAAGAACTTCTCACAGAACTAATGTGATGATATTTTTTGGTGTTTTGCGCTCATTACTATGTACACCTTTGATGGCATCCAAAATGTGAAGTCTTCCTTCAATAAATTTTTGTAAAGAGTGAAATGTAGGGGTATCTGTGCGGTTACTAACAGAAGATCGCCAATCTTTACTCGTTGCGTGGTCTAGCTCATCCCAATCGGATACGTGTCTGCCTAGATTTCCAAGTGCCCTTAAAGCTTGTATAAAAATGTTCAAGACGCGACGAACTTCATTAGAAGTCTCAGAAGATATGTTAGGGATAAACATGAAAGCATGTAGATATGAGTTCACTAGTAATCTTTTATTTTCGTAGTGCGCATTCATTTTCAACCAGAAATATAATTTGCGGAAGTTATAGATAAATGTTTTAGATACTTGGAAGTTTCTCCCGAAAAAACGGATTTCACATAATGCATTTTTTGGATTTCTGTCAATGAAGAACTTTCGTGCACGAGTGATATATAGGTATCACGAAATGAGAGCCAATCCATGTAAGTTCCAGTAAAGGTGGGTAGACTTGTTTTCGGTAATCTAAAATGTTGCACAGCTTCTGTCATTGAATATTCCTGAACTGTTGAGTGATAACATATACCCGATCTTCCGGAAAATGACGCCACTTCTCCGGTTAGCCAATCCATAGTCTCCGCATAAACGCATTCGACGTCAGGAAATATAACATTCTCATAAATGATGTCTTTAACTGTTCAGCTGTTGCTTGAACAAATATGTCGTCATGAAGTTTTTGAAAATTATACCAGTAATTTTCAAGTAATTGAACATGAGCACGAAGAAATCCCTCATTTCTTTTAATTTTAACGGTTCTACAAGCATTTTCTATAAATTTCGTAATTCGGTCAGCAATGGTGATAGCTTTTCTTTTTAACTTGTTAATGATAATATATTAGATTATTTAGTAAATGTGATTAAAAGAAAACTTCATAAAATATGCGGAATTACAATATATTCCAGAAAAGACTAGAACTTGCTGAAGTCACTATCTTTTAAAATATGCGCGCATCGTAATCCCAATGTCAATTGAAAGTCTAAGCACATAAAGTTTCACACAGTTATGTTTACAGGGAGTTTCACAAAATTGTAGCCCCAGTTATACCATTCAATCCATAACACTTTATTTAAAATGCTCTCACAGAGATGCACAAGCAAAATTTTTTAAGGTTACTTCGTACTAATTAGAAGCAAATATTTTCTAAATTGCACATTCCAAATATTTAACCTAGTTAATGATTATTTTGTCAAAATTTTGTTAAATATTCCCGCTGATAACTATGTTCGCCACTCGTTTAATTTATGATTTTCGCGGATTTTATTTTAATGGTAATCTCACGCTTTATTCCCGCTATATCACTAGCTCGATACAGATATCCTTAGGTGCGGATCCGTCTCGAAGGACCAAAATATTTGCGAAGATACCACAAAAGAATACAAATGAAAATACGTTAAAATCTGTTGACTTCAAAGCTGAACTCTATACAGGTTTTCAAATTTGTTAAGAAAGCGTTAACGCCGGGGAATATTTAAAATCAGTGGTTTATTAGACACACACGTCACAAAATTTCAACCTTAATTAGAACTAAATTTAATAGAGTTCAATTTCACTTATATTAGGTACACTGTATACTTAGATAACGTCACTTAACAACTAAACTTCAATTATTTAAATTAATATAATAAAGTCGCTTGCTCACTAATTTCAATTCATACACAATACTGTCAAATCTGAGATAACCTTGAGCAATGGCACTATGTATATATATATATATATATATATATATATATATATATATATATATAAATCAATTGGAAATGTAGTATGTAATATAATATATGATCACTCAACAAATCTACTCACCAATTTAAACTATGGAATCGACTTTATGGCGTTGGTAATTAGATAGTTAGTGGTTCCCTTATTCTAGTATTTCGTCGGAACAAGACATTTTACTTCAGTCGAGACCCAAAACAAAGGTGAAATATGATTAGTAGAATTATTTTTCTAGTCGCTCCCCGGAACAAGATACTTTACTTCAGTCGAGACCCAAAGCAAAGTTATATTAGTAGTGCTTATTCTAGTCGGTACCCAGAATAAATATCTTTATCTCAGTCGAGACCCAAGATAAACGTTTGAGATTAGTACATGTCAATGGTTGGGATGGTAAAATAAAATAAAACTTGAAAAAAATAAAGGAATAAAAATGTGACAATATTGGAATGGTTATTAATTTTATTTGGTATAAAAAAAAAGGTGTGCACGACTCGAACGGTTTTACTATACTCCACCAGTTAAAACAATTAATTACGATTAATAAAATATTTTACATTCAATAATTAAGTATTGTCAGCGATTTGTTGCTTGCTGCGGTGCTCCCTGGTCGATGACCGCGGTTCATGAAATCGTCGCTGCTTCGCTGACGCTGCAGTGACCCAGAATGCAACCTGTAGTATTTGATATGGTTTCGCAACAGTACATGTTATTCTAGTCGCTACCCGGTATAACTATCTTTATCTCAGTCGAGTGCCAAGATAAAGGATTGAGATTTGTACGCTTTATTCTAGTTGCTACCCGGAATAACTATCTATATCTCAGTTGATACCCAAGATAAATTGATTAGGTTAACACAATTTATTCCACAATAAATATCTCTACCTCAGTCGATACCCAAGGTAAATTTATTATGTTAGTAAATTTTATTCCAGTCGAGACCCAGAATGAATATCTTTATCTCAGTCGATACCCAAGATAAAAGTAGTGGGTTAGTAGAATTTACTCCAGTCGAGACCCAGAATAAATAATTTTATCTCAGTCATTACCCAAGATAAAGTTACAATGTTACTAGAAATTATTCCAGTCAAGACCCAGAATAAATATCTTTATCTCAGTCAATACCCAAGATAAAGTTATTGAGTTTGTTCAGAATTCATCACAATTCTGATATCATTAAAGCCAGCAAATTTACATGTCGACAGATGTATGTACCGACCTAAAGAAATAAATATTTTAGGTCTCAATTGTAATAATTTCGCACAGAGATGAGCCAGATAACTGTCCACGGGCAGTACACTGCATTTACGCATTATAATTTTTTCTGTCGATCTAAAGCAAATTATCATCAGAAGTTCAAATTATCAACACTGCAGTTAAGTGAGCCCGCCAGAAACCACTGTACATTGGTAGTACAATGGATTTGCACTTGGTAAGTTGAAAATGATTTTTTTTTGTTCTTTTGTTGCATTTTAAACAATAGAAAACGAAGTGTAGCTGCTATGCCAATTTGTCATGCGCCTTTGAATGCAGTTCTTTGGTGCCATGCGCAACCTATGGCTATATAAATAGGAATCTGACTTGACTCGTTCTCTTTTGCAGTTTGGCAGTGCAGTGATCAAGTTGGTATTCTAGTTCTTAGTGTTATTTTCAAGTGCTCTAAATTTTATGAACATTTCCCAGTGTTATTCCCAAGTGCTATAAATTTTACTAACAGTTTAAATACTTTATTTAATTGACAGTTCAAATAATTATTTTTATTCTGGGTATCGACTAGATTAAAGATTTTATTTTGAATACCTAGCAATTAAATTAAAGACTCTTATTGCGGGTATCGACCGAATAAGAAACTTACTAACATAAATCACTTTATTACGGGTCTCGACCGAATAAAGATTCTTATTGCAGGTATCGACCGAATAAGAAATTTACTAACATAAATCACTTTATTACGGGTCTCGACGGAATAAAGATTCTTATTGCGAGTATCGACCGAATAAGAAATTTACTAATTTAAACCACTTTATTACGGGTCTCGACCGAATAAAGATTCTTTCTGTGGGTATCGACTGCAGTCAGAATTAATAACCTCACTTTATTCTAGATATCCACTAGAATAAAGAATAGTCCAATTCCAAACCTCAATAAATTAGAAAACCAATTTGATCGAGTGCTTAATACATTGTCAGATACAATAAAATTTTCTAAACATAAATTTAATTTAATCTTACTTATTCTTTCACATTTATTCAATATTAAATTTAGCTTTAGTTTTGAAATATTATTATCAGGCATATATATTATATATTAATTACAAATTATAGCATTTATTGAATTTAAAAAAATCTAATTGGAGTGCGAGTTACAGTGTGGTAAATTTGGTGAACCGAAGAATTAAGCTACGAAATTATTGACTTTAAACCAGGGTTATAGCTTTCATAACATTTCTGCGTGTTCGCTCTAACTACGGGCAGAACAGAGTTAATAATTATATTTGTTTACCACTAGCTAAGTCGAAGTCCAAATGTTACTCTATCTATGAAATTTGGATGCGAAAACAGAAGGATTTAACTTGTCCTGTGATTGCCTCTGAATTGCGCATAGCACCGACTAATTATCTTACCTTCCGCATAGCAACCAAGGTAAATTGACCTTAGCAGCTGCGCGCAGGTAGAAACAGAAAAATCCGTTGATCTTAGCAGCTGGGCATAGGTCAGAAGATTACACTGACCCTAGAAGCTGTGCAAAGCAACTGAAGTTTTGAGCATTTTTGTTACTGCAAAGCTAAATTTATTAGGATTATAATTATAGAATAAGATACCTATTACAATATTGCTAAATTGCTATTTTAAATACGTTTAAATGTACAGATGACTTAATTTAATTCCATTTGATTTGCGTCCTGTTATCGAAGACAAGTCACTTTCCTCTCATTGCATTGTGTCCCGGATTTGTTTATGTGGAATGTAGCCATGATGTGTTGATTCTTATCTCCACTACAACTGCCTTATCGATTTGCTTGGAGGTAGGTATATATCGAGTCGTTCCCAACCTACTTTCAATAATTAGAAATACTTGGAATTAGAATCGTTTAAACTATTTCACTTTCAGGTGGCTATATAATGTTGGTTTGATCACTATGCTTATATTATATATAGAGATACGTACACTAGTTACGAATATACCAATTCCTAAGTTTGTCGTATACTTAAACAAGTTACATTATTTTTACGTCTACAGTAGCTATTCTAACTGAACTAATTGTTTCCCTACGGCAGTTGGTAGGAGGGTTGTGGATAAATTGGCTGTTGTGGGGATGACCACTTCAATGCCGTTGGGAATTTCTGTATCCTCTGATGGCAGCCGTGTCCTCGCAAGCTTGGCTCGTTTTAGTATTGTAGGTAGAGTCGACAGTCTCCTGACGCATATGCGATTTTGCTTTTTCTGCCACTGTCTGAAGTGCCTCAGGACTGCTATGACCAGTGCCAAACAAATGACAGCCTAGCACCCCGTTATGGATGTGTCGGCTAGGTGAAAATGGTGAGGATCAATTTTCCGTCTGCTTGTTATGTATACCGTGGCATGTGATAGACAACAACAACAACACCTCAACAGCGCTATTTTATTGCGTTTAATTCTTATTTATTTCACAAAATTACAACAGAATTACAAACTGTCTGTTACACTTTCACATATGTTAGCCTGGTTCCTGAAAAGGAACTCTTTCTTCACCAAACTCTACTAATTCCTTTTGTCGACAAAATGTCAGGCGCAATCAACAAACTCCGTTTCAGTTTGTTATTGGTTCTTAAAAAGAAGTCTACTCTTTCCCTTTCGGTTTTTGCCACTTGTTAATTTTTTTACAAATATCGCTTTCTATTGTTTCTACTCAACTCAACTTTATATTTTTTCTGGCTATAACTATCCTCGCTCGTTGTTTAAATCTGTATGTATGTATATTGACAACCCGCTATTGTCTACTGCTGTGTCTGATTTCTGATGATGTCCGCTCGTGATATTCACCAATTGCATGTAGTAGCACACAAACCTGATTTCCCTCGCGAATAATGCCAATGGGAAGTAAAAGGTACTATCGAAAGATATTCTCTATTTGAAACTAAATTTTTATTTAACTAAATCTGAATCGGGTTCTTTACAATTCAAGCGCACGTTCTTGACTGCGCTGAGTTCAATACATCACGATTACAATTCCGTTTTCTGCCTATCGATAAATTTACAGCAATGACTTAACAATAGAATTTTTTTGGAGCAAATAACTAGACTAAACACAGGGTGCTTGTTACATCATATTAACAAATTCGAAATATTTGAAGATTCAAACAAATTTAGAAAAATGATTATACAGCAATAGACATGATTTTACATTCAATTACATATTAAGTTGGAATTATAAAAGAGATAATTATTATGCAGGAAATTAGAAGAAGGCCGGAACATCCTCCCCCGTTAAGAATAATGTTCTTAACTAATAGGCAGTTTTACCACTCGACTAATAGCACGCTTGTAATTGCCCTTTTGCGTCCGCACGGTGACTACTCGAACTAGGTTGTCTTTTCCGGGATGAGTTTCCACTACCCGACCCATGATCCATCTCGTTTGTGGTAGATTGCCTTCTCGAATTACTACGAGATCGCCCTCCTTCAGACAGTTTTCTTCGATTCTCAATTTTTGCCGCTCTTGCAATACAGTGAGATAGTCTGTACTCCATCGTTTCCAGAACCCTTGGAACATTGCCTGGATGCTTTTATATCGACGTACATGTGAATTCCCTTCATCTGTTAGATCATTTTCCGGAAGAGTGGTGAGAGCTTGCCCAATTAAAAAGTGTGCAGGAGTGAGGGCATTGTAGTCGTCTGCATTGGATGATAAGGCACAAAGTGGACGAGAATTGAGGATCGCCTCTATTTGAGTGAGAAGTGTTGTCAACTCTTCGAAGGTCAGGGCCGTCTCTCCAACTACTCTTTTCAAGTGCCACTTCACGGAACGTACCGGTGCCTAACACAAGCCGCCGAAGTGAGGTGCACCAGGAGGGATGAAATGCCACGTCATGCCATTCTGTGAGAGAAAGAAAGATATTAATGGGTCTGAATTAGAGGATAGTGCTAATTTGTGAAGTTCATTCAGATGTTTTCTCGCGCCCACAAAATTTGTCCCATTGTCACAATATATATTCTCTGGTATTCCACGGCGAGAGACAAATCTGCGAAGTGCTGATATGAATATTTCACTACTAAGGCTGCTTGCGAGCTCTAAATGAATAGCCTTGGTGGCAAGGCAGATGAACAAGGATATGTACCCTTTTATAGTTTTTGCACCTCTTCCTTTCTTGGTACTTAAAGGAATTGGGCCAGCATAATCGACACCCACTTGTGAAAAAGGACGAGACACAGTAACTCTGGGTCTTGGTAAGTCTCCCATGAGTTGAGTAGTTGCTGAGGCTCGCAGTTTGAAGCAAGTAAGGCATTCTCGACATAACTTTCTCGCCAGGTTTCTGATTCCAGGAATCCAATATTTTTGTCTGATGAGGCTTATCAATAACGCCGGGCCAGGATGAAGATATATCTTGTGTGTGTCTCTTAGTAGAAGATTGGTAATGGTATTTTGTTTAGGCAAGATGATTGGGTGTTGAGCATTAAGGTTGAGCCCTGAATTTTGCAGTCTTCCCCCAACTCTGAGAATATCATTGTTGTCGATGAAGGGAGTAAGCTTCGCTAATGGGCTTTTCGCCGCTACCGCCTTTTTAGTTTTTAAACTCGCTATTTCCTTGCTAAATGATAATCCTTGCATCCATTTAACACAAATTATGCTGGCGTTACGAATTTCATTTGCAGAAAGTGGACCAAACTTTCTAGCTTCATATTTCTTCAGAGCATTCGACGAGAATCTTAAACAGTAGCTGATGACTCGTAATATCTTCTGATGACTGGAATATCTACGAGATATTTCGGCGAGTGTGTCATTTTCTAAGATGCTGAGATGTGTAAAAATGCTATGCTTCCTTTCTTCTTCTCGACAATGTTCGTTTTCGATTTCTGTCTGTGAAGCTGAAGGCCAGTAATTTTTATTCATTGCAAGCCACTTGGGACCTTCCCACCAGATTGAATGATTGAGTAAAGTAGATGGCGATATACCTCTGGAAGCACAGTCTGCAGGATTTTCTTGCGATCTCACGTGGTTCCATTGATTTCTTGGAATAGTCTCTAAAATTTCAGCAGTTCTATTTGCTACATATGTCTTCCAACGTCTTGGGATATCCGACAACCAGGCTAGCACTACTGCCGAGTCTGTCCATGCATATACTGTCGATGATTCTAAGCATAGAGAATTGTTAACTTTGATCATTAGACGTGTCAGTAGCAATGCAGCGCAGAGTTCCAGACGAGGAACCGAGATTTGCTTGAGTGGTGCTACTTTTGTTTTTGCAGCCACAATTCTTATGGTTATTTCTCCTTCATCTGTTTGACTTCTACAATAAATAACTGCTCCATACGCCAGCTCGGAGGCGTCTGCGAAGCCATGTAGCTCTATTGGATTCCTTGACATCAAGATGCGCCCTGCAATTTTAATTTCCGCGATTCTTGATAATTCAGATCTCAGCCCTCTCCATTGGTTAATTATTTCTTCTGGCAAGCGATCATCCCAGTCATATTTTAGTAGCCACAATTTTTGAAAGAGAATCTTAATCGATATTAGTATGGGGCTAACCATCCCAGGGGATCAAAAACTCGTGATGATTCTGATAAGATCTTCAGTTTGGTGTTTGGATTTGAGGTAAATTTTACTACGTTGAAGGAAAATGTATCATCTTTTGGGTTCCATTCAACGCCTAGAATCTTGGTAATACCAGAAGTATCTACTATGTTAAGTGATTCAGTAACATTGTTATTTTGTTCTTCCTCAGAGAAGAATTCTCTTGCATTTGATCGCCATTTGGCCAACACAAATCCGCATGACGACAAAAGCTGTTGGAGCTCATCTTTCAACTGCTTTGCTTCATCTACCGACTCAGCCCCTGTCAGTAAATCATCCACATAAAAGTCATTTAGAATTGCAGATGCGATTCTTGGAGAACTTTCTTTATGCTCTTCTCCAATTTGTTTCAATGCTCTGGTGGCCAAAAACGGAGCAGATGATGTACCGTAGGTGACTGTGGTCAATCTATAATGCCGCACAGGCAATGTTTCACTCTCCCGCCATAATATGCGCTGATAGTCTCGGTCTCTTTTGTCTACCAGCACCTGGCGATACATTTTTTGAATATCAGCTGAGAAGACTATTTTATGGGCTCGAAAACTCAATAAGATGGCCGCTAAGTCTCGCTGCACTGTTGGCCCCACAATTAAATTTTCGTTTAGAGCTACTCCTGTAGAACTTTTGCATGATCCGTCGAAAACGACTCTTTTCTTCGGATTGGGTTCATTTTTGAAAATCGCGTGGTGAGGAAAATAAAAACATTTATCGTCGCCCACACATTCTTCTTTTTCCGGTACAAGTTCCATATGGCCTAACTGTTCGTAATCACGCATGAACTCTATATAGGCTTCTTTATATTTTTTATCTTTCAAAAATCTACGCTCTATTGATTGGAGTCGAGCGAACGCATTTCTTCTTGAATCCCCTAAGGGCTGTCTTGTTTCTTTGAAGGGCAGTGACACCACATATCGTCCAGCTGAGTCTCGAAAGTAAGTCCGTTGAAAATGCGTTTCTTCGAGAGATTCTTCTTCAGTGTAGGCAGCGTTTTCAATTCCTACTTCATCTGTTTGCCAGAAATTTTGCAAGGATCTATCCAAATCTGTCAGCAGTACCGATGTCATGCTCAGAATCGGCGTTTCATCCGCACCGATTTTTCTAGCAATTACCCAGCCAAATATGGTTTCCATCGCAATTGGATGCCCTACGTCATCATATAACTTTCCTTCGCCTATGATTCTCAAAAATATGTCTGCTTCAAGAATTATATCTATGACTCCTGGCTTCGCAAAGTTTGGATCTGCCAATTGAACATTTTTGATTTTCTCGCACCTGTTCCGCGATTGGTTCTGTTGGAATGTTGGACGACAAGTTGTCAATGACATACGCATCAACCTTAACTTGATGGACTTTGTTTCCCAGAGCGGACATTTGAAGAGAAATCTTTCCCTTAGTCACCCCAACATTAGTGGAGGCTAATCCATTTACAGACAACCGAGCGTTTTCGCGTTTGAGCCCAAGACGTTTAGCACATGGCTCTGATATCAGGGATATTTGGGATCCTGAATCTAAAAGTAAGCGACATTGTTGGAGGGAATCCCTTGAATCTCGAATATTACACAGAGCAGTAGGCAAAAGAGAAACTGATGGTGCACTGATTGTGGAAGTGCTTGTACAAGTATTGAACGACGATAAGGAATATGGTGACTGAGCTAACTCAATTTCTGTTGATTGTATAGGCATCGACGTAACACAATTAGAGCTCGAACTTGGAGTGTTATTTGGCACAGTTTGGTTGATAGTAGGTGCAGTGTTGATTGAAGGCTTCGTGTTGATTGAAGTTTTGGAGTTGATTGAAGTCAGAAGGTTGAGAGAAGATTTTATATTATTCGATGGGTTGAATGGAGCAGATTTTGATTTTGAAATATCATGCAACAGTGGATGATGATTTCCCTTACACATTTGGCATCGAACGTGTGAACGACAGTTTCGTACTGAATGACTGGAGCTTAGGCACTTGAAGCAAAGTGACTGGGATGTCACTAATGATTTGCGGTCACTTAGCGAGCAATTTTTAAATTCAGGACACTTATATAACGCATGATCTGCTTCGCACTTAGGACATTTGAGCCATTGTGGTGACACCGAATTATGAAATGTTTTTACCGCATGCCCTTTCTTTGATCCAATATTCGCTGCTTCTAATGCATCGCATCTCTTATTAAGGAAATCTAAGAACTTTTCAAAGTTAGGATATTCTGTGTCTGCGATTTCTTGAGCCCATAATTCTCTAGTCTCAGCGTCGATCTTAGAAAGACCCATGTGTATGAGCCATGGATCCCGATTTTCAGCCTCTTTGCCTAAGGCTTTCAAACCGCTTCTTAAGTTTATCCCATGCTTCAGAAAAGCTTGCATCGGTTACGGGTAAATGTCTGATTAAGCTCGCTGGAGTTCCATTTAATAGTCCCTTTAAGTACTGAAACTTTTATGCCCCACTTAGTGACTCATTAGCTTGAATGGCTGACTCAAAAAGGTCTTTAAATGAACACCACTCTTTATAATCGCCAGAAAAATATGGTATATTCAACTTAGGTAAATTAGTTATATTGAGTTGAGCACCTGACCGATCTAAGCTTTGGAAAAGAGATTGTTGTTGCAACAAAAAATTGTTCATGGTGGAATTCAGAGTTTCGCTAGTGTTATCTGTATTCGTAGACTGGACTCTAGGAGTGCGACTATTAAGAGCCCGTAAAAGTGATGACTTTGTCTCAAAATATCTCCTTTCATTTTCCTCAATTTCAGAAGTTTGTCCCTCAATCAGTAAAAGGCAAGCTTCAATCACGCAGAACTCCTTCCACGTCTCTTCTAATTTCCCTAAACGCGACGTTATGTCTTCTATTGTTGCCGTGTCTTCTATACTATCGGTATATGTTTTGAGACGTGTCAGTGTGTCTTTAACACGCCCGCGCTTTTGAATTAAGCTATTTTTTTCACTCATCTTGCAAAAGTCCCGATCAATTGATTAGAAAACAAGATTTTATTTTAAAAAAAATGTATGAAAATGTGCTCACGATATTTCAGTACGGGCCACTGATAAGTCCGCTTGGTATGCCACCCAGTTATGTTTACTGTTATAGTCACTCTCTAAATATATGGACTGTATATGTGAATACGTATCAGAGTATATATGTAATTTAAAATGTGCACAATTTATTGGAAGAGATAGCACTCAAGGTTCTTGTTCACTTATTTTTTATTGAAATTGATAGAAACACACCATAATATGATCAATGTCTTTTATGCATTCTTTTGTGAAATTATTGTATTTAAATATATGTGTATATATATAGCTCAATAATTATTTCAGAATAATGAAAAATCATATGTAAAATGTACTTATATGTTGCTTGTAGAGTACAATGTATTTTCTGTTGCTTGTCGCAAATTAATTCGGCTTTGAAGGACCACTTTGTATGTATGTATATTGACAACCCGCTATTGTCTACTGCTGTGTCTGATTTCTGATGATGTCCGCTCGTGATATTCACCAATTGCATGTAGTAGCACACAAACCTGATTTCCCTCGCGAATAATGCCAATGGGAAGTAAAAGGTACTATCGAAAGATATTCTCTATTTGAAACTAAATTTTGATTTAACTAAATCTGAATCGGGTTCTTTACAATTCAAGCGCACGTTCTTGACTGGGATGAGTTCAATACATCACGATTACAATTCCGTTTTCTGCCTATCGATAAATTTACAGCAATGACTTAACAATAGAATTTTTTTGGAGCAAATAACTAGACTAAACACAGGGTGCTTGTTACATCATATTAACCAATTCGAAATATTTGAAGATTCAAACAAATTCAGAAAAATGATTATACAGCAATAGACATGATTTTACATTCAATTACATATTAAGTTGCAATTATAAAAGAAATAATTATTATGCAGGAAATTAGAAGAAGGCCGGAACAAAATCAAACTGCCATTTTTCTGATCTGTTTTCGCGAAAACTTAATATTCTTCGACTGATGAAAATGCTTACCTAGTAATTCACTTACGCTACCAGAAGTTCTTTCTTTTTTCTTTTCATTTCTTAAATCATTCTATTGGATGACTTTTCGTCCAATTACAAATTGTGCTTAATTCGCACTTTTTAACGCAAATAACTTTACTCAGGGCACTCATCATTTTTGGTGACTAGTTTGTCAAAATGGTAGTGGCTTGATAAGGTGTCATTTGACAACACGTTATTTCAAGTCATGACGATTGGCGCGGCTTCACAGCGTGTTGCCGTAAATGCGAGGAATTTGCTGATGGGTGGTTCCCGCTGGTGAATAGTCTTGAGTCTTCACCGCATCGAATTCTGATTTTTCGTTTTAAGAGGTAACCACTTTGTATGCACACATGGGTCATACATTGTATTTCACCTGTAAATGTTAGAAATCAAATACTTTGTATGGGATGTACACACATATATTGTATATATTTCTAGAAAAGTAGGCACCCAATACTTTGTTAGTACATAGAGGATTTACGTGGTATTTTTCCTTTCTTTGTGGCAATTTATATTGCTGAAATGGCCTTTCCTTTAAGAGGCTTCTAATTCTCTTCTTTTTTTTGTGTGTACACTTATGTGTAGTTTAAATCCATTTTACTTATTGTGCATATTTATATACATTTTTTGGATTACAACAACTCCTTCCCCCTACAGATAAGAGGATTGTTTTTGGGAGAGGAACAATTCTCCTTTTTCAATATTGAAAATGAAAGTCTGATTCGGGGTTGTGCCTATTTTAATTTTTCTAGGGCCTCATTCGAGATATTTCTCTCAGAGATCGTGACACGTAAGCGGTATCGTTCGCCCGACACCTTTTCACCCCGATTCAAGCCATTTCAATTTTGTCTGTAATCCCTGGATGGCAGGGCCCTCTACACCTTACATTGGTGCGGGCCGGCTATCCAAACCAGACTATCTGGTATTTTTCGGCCGAGGCTCAGAAGATATATTCTCTGGATATCAGGTTGTTCCCTCATGAGGGGCTCGCCGTGTGTGCTACCGGTAAGTTTAAAACATTTTAATTATTCACTATTAACAGTTTATTGTTTTTCTTTTTTTAGGTGCCACCTTTCACTTGCTGGGACAGCTTGGACTGTGCGGATGCTGTATTACGCCGCCGATTTCTCCGTGGGTTGCACTGAGGGCTGCCACCCCAGCCGGTGCAGCGGACAGCGATGGAAGCGAGGAGTGCTAGGGCGAAGGATTTGCCCATAAAACATAAAAAAAATAATAATAGTCAAGAAAAAAAAACTATATATATAAAAAAAAAAAAAACAAGATTTAAATAAGAAGATTTTTCTAGGGAATACGGGCTTTTTTTCTTTTCTTTTTACCTACTCCCCCACTTTTGTTTCGGATTTTTTCCTTTGAAGGCGGCCCTTACATTCTTTGTACTACTTGGTTTTTTTATTCGCAGAGCGGACTGATTACGACCAGTTTTTTCGCATACTCGTTTTGGTGGCGATTTTGAGCTCTTAAATCTAGTTTACTTAAATTAATACAATAAAAAGAATTTAAAAATATTAAATCTACTTTAAAAAAAAATAGTTCCTTAATTTATAATACTAATAAAATTGTTTTTTTTTTTACCTATTTGTTTATTGTTGGTCTACTAGTTTTTATTGTCTATATTTTTTGGATATAGAGAGACACTGATTGGCCAAATGAACATGATAAAAAAAATGTTGTGGGTGTATCCAATAAATGGACTTTTTTTTACCTTATTCTTATAAACCTTAAGTGTTTGCGTTTAAAAAAAAATTTCTTATATGTATTTAAATTAATTATTAATTATTTATATTTATTATTAATTATGAATTATTTATTGTTAATTATTAATTATTAATTATTAATTATTAGTCTCCTTATTTTTGCTTCTACCAAAGTGTGCGTTCTTTTAGAGGGCTGAGGCCCTCCTGGTTCCTCGATTTTGGATTGGTTTTGTATTTTTCGCTGGTGTCTCCTAATTTTCCAATCTATGAAAGGCTTTTTGAGGAGCTTTATTGCCAGGATTATTGTTAGTGAAGAAATTACTACTCCGCTTAGAGTAATGGACGTAGTGGCCATTGTATGTACATGGTTATGTTTGGGCTTGGTTTGGTATTGGAGAAGTTTTTTCTGTATGGCTTCTAGTGATTGTGTACCCTTATGAAGGAGTTCATTTATGTATTCCCCAGCCAGAATCTTTGGATGGGTTATCTCTACCCTTGGAGTATTCTTTTTTGCTGTTAGGAAATAGTTCTTTACCAATGTTTCTGACTCATTTATGTTTGGGATGAATGAAGGTTATGAGAATTGTATTGGGTTCAAGTTCTGTGCCTCATATAGCAGGGTTTGAGATACTATTTGCACCTGACAAGGGTTAAGTATCGTGATAATCCCCTGTCTCTCAATTCTTGTCGTAATTAGTTGGTTGTGCTCACAAACTGCATTTTGCAACTTCATTTAGAGGATTATTGCTTTCGTCACAGGTATGCCTAGCCTCACCACATAGTTGTCCCCCTGGATGCTTTTATTAATTTTCTTAATTTTTTGAGCGTTTTCCATTTTAAATGGTAGGAAATCTTTCGACTGAAAGACAGTAGCTACGTGTGAGTAAGGTATGTCTGGAAACAGGGAGTGTCTTTCATCAATTTGTATGGGAAATCTATGTATTTTGTTTAATTTAAATTTAGCTAAGGTGAAAATTGGTATCTGTACTATAATAACTACTTCTTCCTGGAACAATAGTGCTTTAGTTTCCGATGTTTGCTGTATCAGCATTGGACAGTTCTGTGTGTTTACTGTACAAATATCGTCAAGAACCAAATTCTATTAGCTGATGTCAATTCCTATAATTTACATGTGCTGTATATTGTTCGTTAAGAACAATCCACCGATGTGTCAATTCTAATAAGTGACACTCAATGACCTGCGTTTACAACTCGTAATTTGATGAGCTGTGGTATGATGTAGCGATTAGAAAGATATCGTTGGTTGTTCATTAATTTTTTTATTATTCGATTTCAGAGATTTGAAACGTTTACAAATTAATATATTTTTTTTTAATTCAACTAAAAGCCAGAACTTGGAATATCTAATTAATTTCCTTACTCAAAATATCGTACCAAATTCTTAACTTATTAAACGAACTTGCTTTACAGTTTCTAATGCATTCTAGACCTAAATTCCCGTTTTTCAATTCGTTCTAGATTAAATTACATCTATTTTGTTCATGAATTGATTAATTATTCCAATTAAATGATTGTATGTTATCCTTTTATTGTCTGAGCATGTTTTGTGAAAAATGACCCTACAGGCATAATTTTCACTTCATGTCACAAACAATAAATTACAAATTCACTATTGTTAAAGCACTAAATTCCTGAAAAATAAAATTAATTAGTAGTTACTGTTCAATTTGATTAGGTTATTCTGTGACATGCAATTAAAACCTGTATGGCATGCAATCGCGATCGTCCCATAACCTCAAATTTAGTAACCCAAATGATAACTATACCTTGCTCTAGAAATTCCAAATTGGCGATTTCTTCGAAGAAAAACTTGAACTCCAAACAATAAATTATTATAAACTCGACGCACTATACTATTTCCAACACAATGTTGCAAGTACAAATTGACCACCTTTTTTATCTACTTGTTGAACTACTGAAAAAAAACCTTGCATATGAAATAAATTACGGCCACTTTGGCATATGTTTATCTTATGACAACTCGAAAGAAAAAATTGACTTTTTGTCACTAATGTTGGTTTTTTAATTGTTGTCATTATATGCCAAAATAAATTTTGCATTTTTTGCATGTTTCCCATAAAGATTTATTATTAAATTTAATAATTTTAATTGATTTGTTACGAATTTTGCTCTACATTATCGCCCCGGCATTTGTTAGTTCATTTCAATGAATTCCTCGCATGATTTCCGCTCCTCCATCTTGCGCGCACTTAGCCTCTATTTCACACTCGTTAGTGTGAATTGTTATTATAAAATTCGGAACTTACGTGAAAACGGCGAAATATATCGCGGAACGAACGCGATCATTGAATTCGCGCGATGATTTTGCCCGGATTTGATTTGTCAACTGTCACGGGAAAATGAAGTTTCACGATGTGTTTACAGTCGAACTGTCAACCGCGCGAGTTAGATTAGAATGTAACCCTAATATAACAAAAATAAATACAATAGAGGAAATAATAGAGAAATACTCTATTGATTATTAACACACATACATATTCTCATACTAAGTTCAAAAAACAAAAATATCATGTACAATAAATTTTCACATTCTCACAGAACGCAAAGAATTTATTTCAGATGATTATTAACATACATAAATTTCTCATACTAAGTACAAAAACAAAAATATCATATTACAATAAATTTTCACGTTCTCACAGAACGCAAAAATTTATTTCAGAAGTTCTCAGATTGTCAGCACTTTTATGTGAGGAATCAAGTGCAATTTCCTGTGACAATAACTTTTGTAAAAAGTTTAGCTTTAGGAAAAACTTAAGAAGAGAGTTCTAATTTAACGTTTGTACGGTAAGGTTGAACGGAAGTTCAACCTCGGATTTTGTTTAATAAAGAGTAAATTACTACAATTAAATTGTGTGTTTATTTATTTTTATTATATATTATATATATTTATTATTATATTTATTATTATTATTTATAATTTTTTTTTTCTATCCGAAGATAGAAAAGATTTAATTGGCGCAGTCGGTAGGCTTGCAATCAAAAGATCTGAAATCCAGTGATTACGAAATCGAGAGTTAAAATAACTTTTTTTTTTCTTTTAATTTTCTTGCCTTTTCTCAATTTGTGCGATCGAGTTGTTAACGCAGTACTTCGACAAAATTTCGGGGTGCGAAGAAACGAAGCTCATCACCTTTAAATTAACCGATCAACTGAAAAGCAATCAAAAGTGGAGTGTATTGTTTCAAAGAAATAAAATAGTTAAAGAAAAAAAGGAAAGAAAGTGAAGTGTATTGTTTTCAAAAAAATATATATATATATATAAAATAAAGAAAGCTATAAAACAAATTTCAGTTTCAATAAAAATCAATCAATCAAGTTCTGAGTTAATTCTGAAAGTAAAGAAATAGAAAGTGCAGTATCTATACACCTTGACAATATAGGAATAATTTAAAATTATTTTATGAGAAATAATCGACATATTGTTTTCGATTTAAATCGAAGAATGGAAGGACAACAGAAAAACGAACGCCTTAGAAATGTAGTCGAACAACAAGTGGCTCACATTGTGGCACTTAGGAACAGAATCGAACAGCTGGCAGCAATCCAACAACCAGTTGCACCAGTTCCTCAATTACGTCACAAAATTAATGAAATTCAATGGGAAAGACGAATATACCATACAGGAGTTTATTAGTTCGGTGGAGCGGATATTTCAACTCTTTCAAAACATACCAGGATTACGGGATTACGCTGTGGGCATCATCATGGATGACAAAATTCAAGGCGAGGCTAAAAGATGTATACAACGTTTGGGATCCAATATACAACATAGATGGGAAGAGGTGAAACAGGAGCTGAAGCTGCACTTTCGACCCAGAGAAAATTATATAATTGTTAAACCATTGTAGATCGTTACGAGTGAGTACTCTAAGAGAACTTTTTGAATATTTTAAAGAAATAAATTATAAATTAAATGAGTTATACGAATTTGATGATACCAGACCTGTTACGTATCATCCTAGCAATAATGACAAATACTTATTAGATATAATTAGTAGTAAAATTCATGATTTTCTGAGAGGGTATATTCCGGAAAATTCTACAATTATTGAAGTTTATAACAAATTTGATAAATTAAAGTTATTAGATAGCGAAGATGCGCTTGATTTCTGAAGCAAGAAATATAAGTCAAATATCAACAAAACTAATAAATTCGGCAAAAGTAATTCCAATCTCAATGGTAATAATTTTAACAAAAATATTTCAAATAGTAATACTAACAATTAGCCTGATAATATGTAGGAATAATCATAGAAGTTACAATTACGCTAACGACTACAGAAATAACCACAGAAATAACTACAATAACAATTACACTAACGATTACAGAAACAACAACAGAAATAATTACAACAACAATTCAAACCAGTTTTATAGCCGTAACCAAAATCATAACTGGCCTCAACATAGGCAATACTCTGTTCAAGCTAGGAATAATCCTATCCCAGAGTCAATGGAAATACGTAACCTAAGTCAAGAGCAAGACCGAGATGTAAATTTTCAATTAGAGCCTCGGAACCCAGAATCCCAATAGTCATTATAACTTTAGGTAGTCAACAAATTAGATGTCTTATCGATACTGGGTCGGCTACCAGTGTCATTAAACCAAACGTTCTCAAAGAATTTGTTGAAGAAAAGTTAAGTAAATCTGTATACTATTCTACTATCAATGGTACAAATAAAATCACCAATAGGATAGTAACCGCAATGCCAAAGGAATTTAAATTTCATGGCACTATAACGTGGAAAATAATTGATTTGAAAGATAGGAAATATGATGCAATTATGGGTCAGAATTTCCTAGTACCTTTCAAAGCTAAAATAAATTTAGAAAATAAATACATTGAAGTGAATAATACAAAAATTTTATTTGAAGAAAACTACTATCCGTTTGTTGTAAATGAAATATATACCCTTGAGGGAATTACAGATAGTTTTTTGGATAAACTAAAATTTGACCATCTTAATATAGATGAAAAGAATAAAGTAATAAAGCTACTTAAATACAACGAAGATCTATTTTTCAAAGAAGGGGACAAACTATCTTCAACCCATGAGGCTAAGCATGAGATTATTACCAGCACAGGTAATCCAATTTACTCTAAGATATACAGATACCCTCAGGTACATGAAAAATAGATAGAGCGTCAAATTCACGAGATGCTTGAACAAGGGATTATTAGGGAAAGCAATTCACCTTACAATAGTCCTGTATGGATTGTTCCCAAAAAGACTGACAATTCAGGCCTGAAAAAATGGAGAATTGTCATCGACTACAGGAAACTGAATGAAGTTACTGTGGACGATAAATTGCCTATCCCTAACATGGAAAATTTACTGAATAAGCTCGGAAGAGCACAATATTTCACGACTATAGATTTAGCCAAAGGTTTCCATCAGATTCTAATGAAAGAATCCGATAGGAAGAAAACAGCATTCTTAACGCCATTCGGGCATTATGAGTATTTAAGAATGCCATTCGGCTTAAAAAATGCACCATCAACTTTTCAAAGATTGATGAATTCTGTGCTACGTGAATATATTAACAAACTATGTGTCGTATATTTGGACGACATATTAATTTTCAGTACGTCCCTAGAAGAGCATTTAACTAGCATAAAGAAAATTTTCGACAAGTTAAGATCTGCCGGGCTGAAAATCCAAATTGTTAAGTGTAATTTTCTTAACAGGGAAACGGAGTTCCTTGATCACATATTGACACCGACAGGGATAAAACCAAACCCTGGCAAAATAAAAGTTATTCAAGATATAAAATTACCAATAACACAGAAACAGATGAAATCATTTTTAGGCATAACGGGATACTATCGTAAATTTGTAAGAGATTATGCGAAAATAGCAAGCCCTATGGTAAGATACCTTAAAAAGGAATCCAAAATCAATTTAAATTGCAGCTTTTGAGAAGCTGAAGGAATTGATTACCAGTCATCCCATACTGAGATATCCCAATTTCGAGAAAAGATTCAAACTAGTTACAGATGCCAGCAATTCAGCAATTGGAGCCGTTCCTACACAAGATTGGCACCCCATTTGCTATGCATCAAGAGAGCTTAACGATCACGAGAAAAATTACTCAACGATTGAAAAAGAATTGCTCGCTAATTCATGGGGAGCCAAATACTTTCGGCCGTATTTATTCGGTAGGGGATTTGATCTGTAAACAGATCACCAACCAATAAAATGGTTGCAAGCAAAATACACTGGTAAGGATATTAACCCTCGATTACAAAGATGGTTGATCCAACTGGGCGAGTACGATATAAAAATCGGTTATATAAATGGGAAAGAGAATAAAGTTGCTGACTTTCTCAGTCGCATAAACTCAGAAACAAATGAAATTAATTTATTTGAAGCAAATAACTCAAGAAAGGAAGATAATTCAAAGGTCACTCCTAACGTAAGCGTAACCGTTGAAAGCATGAATAAGACTGAAAATTTGAGTATTAATCATATAGAAAATTCGGAAAGTGAGACCGATACTGAAAATATGACTATCACTCCACAGGGATCGACAGAAATACAAACCGTCCATTCACAAGAAGACGATCTACTATTGGTAGAAAAGAAAGAAAAAGAATTCCTACAGATATTTAATAATAGGAGAGTATTCATAGATATGAATGACGTAGAACAGGAAAGAGATATCCTTAAAAGATATATACAAAAGGGAAAAATAGGTATATACTCGGAACTAAATGACAGAGAATACAATAAATTGCAGACAAAATTAATACAATTATATCCAAATCGGGGTATTGTAAAATTTGTTAAGTGTAGCCATCTAGCAAGAGATATAGAACTAGATGACGAATTAAAGAAACAGATAACCATATTCCACAAAGAGGAATCAGGACACTGTGGCATAGTCGCAACATACGAAGGCTTAAAGATGAGAATTTATCATCCCAAATTAAAATTCGTGATCCACACAATTCTAAATAATTGTGATATCTGCACAGGAGCCAAGTACGATAGAAAGCCTACAAAGAGATAGTTTGAAATTACGGAAACTCCTAAAACGATAAACGAAATAGTACATGTAGATATTTATACAAATAGTAAGCACAATTTCATTAATATAATAGACCGATTCTCAAAACATGCTGTCAGTTTGCATTTAGAAGGTAGAACCCACGTTACTATACTCGATAACATTAGACAGATTATAGCAATTAGGGGTAAGATGATTCGATAACGAATTCAACGCCAAACACATCAGGGAACTTTGTGAACAGGAAGGTATAGCATACCATGCAACAAAACCCAATAGCCATACAGGGAACGAAGATGTAGAGCGATTAAATGGCACATTAACTGAAAAAATTAGAGCTTTAAATTTAGAAGAACAGTTGCCCATTAGAACACAAATCCTTAAAGCAGTCGAATTATACAATAATACTTACCACACCACAATTAAAACAACACCCTTATCTGTTCAGAATAGAGAAGTAGATTTTAAAGTCATTTATGATAGGTTGATAAAATCAAAACAAAAGGTTATTCACAAAAGAAATGAAACCAGAGAAGATTACGAAGAACAAAGAGATATTGGTTTCATAAAAAACTACAAGTCATTGAGGCATAAGGAAGAACCTAAGTTTAGGAAATACAATTTAACTAATGTCCACGAAACCAATATAAAACGTCCATTTAAATTTGCAGGTAAAAACAATCAGGACAATACTACTGTGGACAATCCTATTACTGTTACCCACGATGACGCACCAAACAATGACCAATGAAAAAATAGATACAGAAATAGGGTATGCAGAGATAAAAGTAAGCACCGTTGAAATAGTCGACAAATTCGAAATAATTTTACATAGAATATACCCAAACGAAATCTTAAACTTAGTATGTAAAGTACATAGAGTCAACATTAAAAACATTAGAGCTAGACAACCATAAAGATTTCATACATAATAGAATAAGAAGGATTAAAATTAAAATCAAGACACTTATACCATATAGATATAGAAGAGGATTAATAAATATAGGAGGAACTCTACTTACATGGATCTTCGGGACAATGGACAACGACGATCGACAGGATATCGAAAATTATCTTTGCATTGTAGATCAAAATAACCATAACTTAATCAATAATTTAAATCAGCAAATATTAATTAACGAGAATTTCAATAAAACTTTTATTCAAATTAAAAATATCATCGAAAAAGACAGAACGAAGATACTAGACAAATTAAATAAACTCAACTTTACAGAAATGAAAATTATTTCTGAAAACACTCTCCTAGAACAAATGTTCAAGTTAGATTACATAGAAAAACAAATAGAACACATTCAGGAAAATATTGCTTCGGCACGGTTAGGACTTTTAAGCCCAAACATATTCACTGATGAAGAAATAAACAAGTACCACATTGATTTTAACAAACTATCCAACATTCGCTTAGCTGTCGCAAAACATGTAGATGATTCGATAATCTTCGCAATCAAAATTCCAATTCATAGCATTACTACTAGTAAAAACTTACTTATCCCAATTACAAATTCACAAAAGAAGCAGGTTGATTCTGACATAGAATACATAATTCGACACAAGAATCAAACATTCACATACTCCGAGGGTAAGTCGCTAAAGGAGTTAACTAAAAGCAACAATTGTATAAATTTAAAGAATTGCAAATTTGTTAATAAAGATAAAGAAGAAATCTCACTTATCGAAGAAAACATAATCGTTATTAATAATATGGAAGCAGGAAGATTGAAAAGCACTTGTGATGAAAGAATTCTATCCCTAAAATAAATTACTACATTAACTTCAATAATTGTACACTCAGGATTAACAACAGGGAATTCAGCAATAAATTAAAAATATTTACAGAAAGATTTTTAATACCTAAGTATGAAAATTTTACATATAACAACAAGGAATTAGAATTTGATGAAATTATATTACCTAATGTTAAAAATATCGAAAAGATAAAAGAACTCAAATATCACAAAATTGCCAATTACGGCTTAAGCTCATTAGTAATCATTGTAATAATCATTTTAATAATTTTTGTATGCTATAAAAATAAAAAAATAAAAAATAGGATTCAGGAGAATCCAAAAACAAAGGAGGGAGGAGTTAGATTAGAATCTAACCCTAATATAACAAAAATAAATACAATAGCGGAAATATTAGAGAAATACTCTAATGATTATTAACACACATACATATTCTCATACTAAGTTCAAAAAACAAAAATATTATGTACAATAAATTTTCACATTCTCACAGAACGCAAAGAATTTATTTCAGATGATTATTAACATACATAAATTTCTCATACTAAGTACAAAAACAAAAATATCATATTACAATAAATTTTCACGTTCTCACAGAACGCAAAAATTGACTTCAGAAGTTCTCAGATTGTCAGCACTTTTATGTGAGGAATCAAGTGCAATTTCCTGTAACAATAACTTTTGTAAAAAGTTTAGCTTTAGGAAAAACTTAAGAAGAGAGTTCTAATTTAACGTTTGTACGGTAAGGTTGAACAGAAGTTCAACCTCGGATTTTGTTTAATAAAGAGTAAATTACTACAATTAAATTGTGTGTTTATTTATTTATTATTATTTAATTTTTTTTTTCTATCCGAAGATAGAAAAGAGTTAATTCGCGCGATGTAATTTTTTAGTGTTTTTTATTAATTAATCGTGTTTTTTGTAGTATTTTGTGGATATTTTATCTCTGGGGACCATATTACATACGTATTGTAAAACATTTGTTGAATTTCTTTCAGTTTATTGTCTTTTCTAATGTTGGTGGACACCTGTGTAGGTCAGCGTGTTGGGTGCTTTTCTCATCTGTTATGTCCACAAATCTTTAGCAGTCTTTGGTATTTTGCTTGATTACCTTGTTTGTATGTTTATTTGTGATATGATATGATAAGGTGGGAAAATTGCTCATCATTTCCTGCTTTCTATGTTGTTATTTTGGTCTGTTGCATGTGTAATAAAAGATTGATTTCTTGCGGTTATTCTGTTTTTAGTGTATTTATTATTAATTCAGCTATTAATTCATGCGCCATGCACCTGTGGCATACTCCAGGTGCAGGTATTATTCTTGTGTTATTTTACTTATAATAATTTAAATTCTTTTCACTTTCTTTTAGGTTTGTCGAACCGTTGCCTTAGTGCTTCAATTCCTCGTTTGTGTTGCTTGAAAAACTTCAGATAAGCTAAGTACCTTTTCTCTGTTTCGTCGTTTCTGTATTTGCTTGAAATCTATTCTTCTTATGACATTTTTTGTCAGGAAGATGTCTAATCCTTCACGAGTGATGAATTTTTGAAAGGAATTTTCTGCTCGTATTTTAACTTCGTCAATACTGGAAGAAGCTTTAAGTTTTCGCAGATCAGTTATCTGTGATACGTTTATTAATTCACTGGGTGTGTGGCGACTCGTGGTCGTATTAAATATGTTTTATGCACTCCTCCGATTCCTCTGGCACTACCTCGCAATCAAAATTATTTTCGTCAAAAAAATTATTTCGTTAAGCACTGCGTTACGTGTTCGAAGTTTTGTGAGTAGGCCAGATTTTTTAAATTGTTTTTTAATTTTTCTCCATTGTCACTCTCGTTTGGATTTTGAAAAGGAGAGATAAAAAATTAATAAAAGATTTAGAAATAAAGAGTATACTGATTTTCATTAAAATAAAGCTGAGTATAAGTTGTGTTATTTAACAATAAAAATAGATATAAAAATATATCAAACCATATTTAAAAGTGTTGTTATTTTTGGGCATACAACCAAATTCCCATATTGGTGACCCCGACGTGATTAATTGTAAGCGACTTCTGGTTTCCCCCCTCCAGCGGTAAGGGACCGGAGAGTTGCCTACAAGTGTAAAATAGCCCTAATTGGAGCCAGGAGCAGTTTTTTTTTTTTTAGTCCTTATCCCGTTTCAACCAAAGGTGGTAGCATCCAGTTTTGCAAATTTTCAAGAGGAGGCAGCCTGCGCTACAAAACGCACAGAGCTTATCAAGATAAGTGTTCGAGGCTTCCCGAAGTAGGCATCTAATTCCGCAGATTTTAAGAGGAGGCAGCCTGCGCTACGGAACGCACAGGGCTAACCAGGATAAGTGTTCGAGGCTTCTCGAAGTGGAAAATATTTTATATGTTATTTATTGATTTTTTTTTCCTATATTTATTTACATATATACATATAGACATTAAGTTTTGCAATTTTTGTTCGAATATTATCTCTACATACATACGTTTTTCTTGCAATTGTTTTCAAATTTTGTCTCTATATATTCTCGTTTAACCTGTCACGTTTTAAGAATCTGTTTTCTTTCTCTAAGTTTTTCTTAGTATAGCTCCCTTGAGCAGTGTAAAAGTTTTGTTTGTAACGTATACGTAACGCATTCGGGTTTTGTTAAGTATCGCGAGTTTTTGGTAGAGTTTTTGAAGTGTTGTGTTGTGGTTCCAGAGTTGGAGGAAGTGCTAATTTCAAATCATGAGTTTGACCAACGATTCGTCGATCGTCTCCAACGATTCACAGGTCGTCGCCTCTCCACCGGCGAATCTCGGGGCGGTTGCTGTGAGGCCTACTCCGTTCTGGAAGCAAGCACCGGAACTATGGTTTTGTCAGCTGGAAGCTCAGTTTGAGCTTGCAGCTATTACACAAGACAGGACCAAGTTCAACATAGCAGTCAGTGCATTGGATATGGATGTGGTACGTGTGGTGAGTGACGCGGTCTTCAACCCGCCGTCTGTGGATCGATACAAGATGCTCAAGGAGATGTTGATTTGTCGCCTGTCCGGTAGCGAGCAACAGAAGATCCAACAATTGCTCACAGAGATGTCTCTTGGTGATCTCAAGCCCTCGCAATTGCTTCGTGAGATGCAGTCTCAAAATCAAGGACGATTAAGTGAACCAGTGCTTAAAACGCTGTGTCTTCAACGATTGTCATCACAGATGCAAGCTATCCTCGCCTGTAACCCTGGATCTCTCTCTGAACTTGCAACATGCGCCGACAAAATTGCAGAAGTCCGGCCATCTCCAGAACTATGTTCCGTGCGTAACCCGTTTGCAAATTCTGGCGATGCATCGCTCAGCTTGTTGGTCAACCGGATTAACGCCTTGATGCAAGTCATCGAAGATAAAGTCATTACTCATCATGGGCCTTCTACCAGCAAACCCCGTAGTAGGTCTACAAGTCGTCAGCGAGACCATCATGGTTTTGCAAGTTCTGCCAATCGACAGGGCTTATGCTGGTATCATCAGCGTTTCGCTAGCAAGGCCAGCAAATGCATTCCTCCGTGCAACTTCAACAAAATTAATGCAGGTAAGCAAAATTCTAATCTGTCTTCAAACTAATCGGCCCCCCTCCTTTGGCGAGTGGAAGGCAGGCCTATTAGAACAATCGCCTATGCATTTTCGACCAATCTTCTAGGCAATACTATCTGGTGTATACAGGAGCCGATGTTTCAGTTATTCCGGCTACAAAATTTAACAAGAGCTTTCGCAGCGATTTTTACCTTTCGGCAGCAAACTCGACCCCCATTTTTACTTATGGTAAAAAACTTTTAACTTTAGATTTGGGCTTACGTCGAAATTTCCAGTGGCAATTTGTTATAGCTGATATTCCTAAGCCTATCTTGGGAGCTGATTTTCTTGGCCACTACGGACTTCTTGTGGATGTTAAAAAGCGTCATCTCGTTGACCCTATAACGTCACTAAAACTCCTGCTCGTCTTGTAAAAGCCGAACATTTTTCGTTGTCAATCTTAATCACACCCACAGTTGATCCGCAGGTTCAAAAGTTGCTGCAAGAATTCAGATCGATTACCATCGACAATGGCTTCACTAGACCCGTGGCACACAAGGTAACCCACCACATTGTTACTACTGGACCTCCTGTGGTCTCGAAAGCACGTCGTTTACCTCCTGACAAACTTCTCGCTGCCAAGAAGGAGTTCGACTTCCTGCTCAAACAAGGCATTTGTCGACCCTCCGACAGCTGCTGGTCCTCACCATTGCATATGGTGGCAAAAAAGAACGGGGAATGGAGGCCTTGTGGAGATTATAGGCTTTTGAATGCCTGCACTGTCCCAGACCGCTATCCTATACCTCATATACAGGATTTTGCACATCAGCTCGAAGGATGCTTATTTTTTTCAACTTTGGTTCTAGCGAAGGCGTATCACCAAATTCCAGTTGAACCTAAAGACATCCCTAAGACTACAATTTGCACACCTTTTGGTTTATACGAATTCGTTCGTATGACTTTCGGACCTTGCAATGCAGCACAAACGTTCCACAGATTTATTCACTCTGTACTCCGCAATTTACCTTTCTGTTTTGTCTATCTTGATGATGTTTTAGTTGCATCAAAATCAGTAGAAGATCATTTTGATCATCTTAGGCAAATTTTTAATCGTTTCAAGGAACATGGCTTATTTATAAATATGGATAAATGCAAATTTTTACAGAAACAAATTTTTTTCTTGGCCATATTATTAATCAGCATGGTATCAGACCCTCTCCTGAACGCGTGGAAGCTATATCCAAGTTTAAACGTCCCGAAACTGTTAGGGAACTACGACGTTTCCTTGGTATGGTGAACTTCTACCGTCGTTTCCTTTCTTTCGCCGCACATCACCAAGCTAAACTTAACGCCTATCTTACTGGTTCCAAGAAGGACGGCGCTCGAAAAGTTGATTGGTCGGAGGATTCTATGAAATCATTTGAGTTGGTCAAACAGCAGCTGAGCCATGCCACTCTGCTGGCACATCCTTCAACTTCTGCACCTCTAGCTGTTGTGGTAGACGCCTCTGACGTCGCACTAGGAGCAGTGGTTCAGCAGAAAGTAGATGCTGGTTGGCAGCCCTTGGCTTTCTTCTCAGTCAAGCTCTCTCTAGCTCAGGCCAAATACAGCGCCTACGATCGAGAACTTCTCGCAGCATACAGTGCCATTAAATATTTTCGATTTTTCCTTGAAGGAAGAAGTTTCGTGTTATTCACTGATCACAAAACTTTAACTTTCGCTTTTCAACAAAATTCAGACAAAGCATCACCACGCCAATTGCGACATCTGGACTTTATCGGCCAATTTACCACCGATATTCGGCATATTTCCGGTAAGGATAATGTAGTCGCCGATGCTTTGTCTCGTGTTAACGAAATTCAGGTATCCAGCGCCATCGATTTCAAAGGCATTGCTGAGAAACAATCTACAGATCAGGAACTTAGCCAACTGATGCAAAATTCCTCCCTCAAATTCAAAAAGGTCCTAATTTCTGGTTCAGATATTTTCTGCGAGGATTCCCCCAAAGGTTTGCGGCCTTTCATTCCTGAAATATTTCGGAAACAGATTTTTAATTTGGTACATTCTCTTTCTCACCCTAGTATTCGATCGACAACCAAGATGACCACTGCTCAATATTTCTGGCCCTCCTTTAAGAAGGACGTCCGCAACTGGACACAAAATTGCCTCGCTTGTCAGAAGAGCAAAGTGTCTAGACACGTTAGGAGTTCTTTTAGTAAATTTCCCGTGTGTTCAAACCGTTTGGAAGTAATCCACATTGATCTTATTGGCCCTTTACCACCTTCACAAAATTTTAGGTACTGCCTAACCATCATCGATCGGTATTCACGTTGGCCTGAAGCTATTCCTATTTCCGATATTAGCGCCGTCACTGTTGCTGAAGCGCTCTGTCAAAATTGGATAGCACGTTTTGGCATCCCTAAAATTATTATTACTGATCAAGGTTCGCAGTTCGAATCGCAACTTTTTACCGAATTATCTAAATTTTACGGTTTCAAGCGTTCTAGGACCACTGCATACCATCCGCAGGCAAACGGATGCGTTGAGCGTTGGCACAGGACCTTAAAAGCAGCAATTATGTGTCATCAGAATAAATCTTGGTCAAGGATTTTACACCTCGTCTTGTTTGGGCTACGTTCCGTTTTCAAGGAAGAATTCGGTGCTACGGCAGCAGAGATGGTTTACGGAGAGAATATTCGATTACCTTACAATTTCTTTCAAAATTCTAAAGTTTTCAAACCCCAAAACGATTTTGTAACAAATCTGCGTGATTCTATGGCCCAAATCAAACCTATTCCTGCTTCAAACCACTCTTTAACAAAATTTTTCAGATTCAAAGACTTGGATTCCTGCCATTCCGTTTTCGTACGCACGGACGCAGTTTGTATCTCACTGCAACCTCCTTATGAAGGTCCTTACAAGGTTCTAAAGCGAACCGAAAATTTTTTCACGCTGCGGATTAAGGATAGAGAAGTCAACATCTCCGTCGACCGTTTGCAACCTTGCTACGAAGAGGTCCTCGATGAGGTTAGCTCAACTGAGCAAACCCCTTCCTCGTCTCGTAGTAAAACTCCAGAAGAACACGTTGCTCAGCAGGACGCCACGAAGCAGCCACGCACAGTTACTTTTGCCGAAACTGGAGTTGATGATGGTGCACTTGCAGAACGAACTTCTCGAAGTGGACGACTCATCATAGTTCCCGCTCAATTTCGCTGAAACCGTCACGGTTTCGCTGGTGGGGGAGTACTGTGGCGACTCGTGGTCGTATTAAATATGTTTTATGCACTCCTCCGATTCCTCTGGCACTACCTCGCAATCAAAATTATTTTCGTCAAAAAAAGTATTTCGTTAAGTACTGCGTTACGTGTTCGAAGTTTTGTGAGTAGGCCAGATTTTTTAAATTGTTTTTTAATTTTTCTCCATTGTCACTCTCGTTTGGATTTTGAAAAGGAGAGATAAAAAATTAATAAAAGATTTAGAAATAAAGCGTATACTGATTTTCATTAAAATAAAGCCGAGAATAAGTTGTGTTATTTAACAATAAAAATAGATATAAAAATATATCAAACCATATTTAAAAGTGTTGTTATTTTTGGGAATACAACCAAATTCCCATATTGGTGACCCCGACGTGATTAATTGTAAGCGACGTCTGGTTTCCCCCCTCCAGCGGTAAGGGACCGGAGAGTTGCCTACAAGTGTAAAATAGCCCTAATTGGAGCCAGGAGCAGTTTTTTTTTTTTTTTTTAGTCCTTATCCCGTTTCAACCAAAGGTGGTAGCATCCAGTTTTGTAAATTTTCAAGAGGAGGCAGCCTGCGCTACAAAACGCACAGAGCTTATCAAGATAAGTGTTCGAGGCTTCCCGAAGTAGGCATCTAATTCCGCAAATTTTAAGAGGAGGCAGCCTGCGCTACGGAACGCACAGAGCTAACCAGGATAAGTGTTCGAGGCTTCTCGAAGTGGAAAATATTTTATATGTTATTTATTGATTTTTTTTTCATATATTTATTTACATATATAGATATAGACATTAAGTTTTGCAATTTTTGTTCGAATATTATCTCTACATATATACGTTTTTCTTGCAATTCTTTTCAAATTTTGTCTCTATATATTCTCGTTTAACCTGTCACGTTTTAAGAATCTGTTTTCTTTCTCTAAGTTTTTCTTAGTATAGCTCCCTTGAGCAGTGTAAAAGTTTTGTTTGTAACGTATACGTAACGCATTCGGGTTTTGTTAAGTATCGCGAGTTTTTGGTAGAGTTTTTGAAGTGTTGTGTTGTGGTTCCAGAGTTGGAGGAAGTGCTAATTTAAAATCATGAGTTTGACCAACGATTCGTCGATCGTCTCCAACGATTCACAGGTCGTCGCCTCTCCACCGGCGAATCTCGGGGCGGTTGTTGTGAGGCCTACTCCGTTCTGGAAGCAAGCACCGGAACTATGGTTTTGTCAGCTGGAAGCTCAGTTTGAGCTTGCAGCTATTACACAAGACAGGACCAAGTTCAACATAGCAGTCAGTGCATTGGATATGGATGTGGTACGTGTGGTGAGTGACGTGGTCTTCAACCCGCCGTCTGTGGATCGATACAAGATGCTCAAGGAGATGTTGATTTCTCGCCTGTCCGGTAGCGAGCAACAGAAGATCCAACAATTGCTCACAGAGATGTCTCTTGGTGATCTCAAGCCCTCGCAATTGCTTCGTGAGATGCAGTCTCAAAATCAAGGACGATTAAGTGAACCAGTGCTTAAAACGCTGTGTCTTCAACGATTGTCATCACAGATGCAAGCTATCCTCGCCTGTAACCCTGGATCTCTCTCTGAACTTGCAACATGCGCCGACAAAATTGCAGAAGTCCGGCCATCTCCAGAACTATGTTCCGTGCGTAACCCGTTTGCAAATTCTGGCGATGCATCGCTCGGCTTGTTGGTCAACAGGATTAACGCCTTGATGCAAGTCATCGAAGATAAAGTCATTACTCATCATGGGCCTTCTACCAGCAAACCCCGTAGTAGGTCTACAAGTCGTCAGCGAGACCATCATTGTTTTGCAAGTTCTGCCAATCGACAGGGCTTATGCTGGTATCATCAGCGTTTCGCTAGCAAGGCCAGCAAATGCATTCCTCCGTGCAACTTCAACAAAATTAATGCAGGTAAGCAAAATTCTAATCTGTCTTCAAACTAATCGGCCCCCCTCCTTTGGCGAGTGGATGGCAGGCCTATTAGAACAATCGCCTATGCATTTTCGACCAATCTTCTAGGCAATACTATCTGGTGGATACAGGAGCCGATGTTTCAGTTATTCCGGCTACAAAATTTAACAAGAGCTTTCGCAGCGATTTTTACCTTTCGGCAGCAAACTCGACCCCCATTTTTACTTATGGTAAAAAACTTTTAACTTTAGATTTGGGCTTACGTCGAAATTTCCAGTGGCCATTTGTTATAGCTGATATTCCTAAGCCTATCTTGGGAGCTGATTTTCTTGGCCAGTACGGACTTCTTGTGGATGTTAAAAGCGTCATCTCGTTGACCCTATAATGTCACTAAAACTCCTGCTCGTCTTGTAAAAGCCGAAAATTTTTCGTTGTCAATCTTAATCACACCCACAGTTGATCCGCAGGTTCAAAAGTTGCTGCAAGAATTCAGATCGATTACCATCGACAATGGCTTCACTAGACCCGTGGCACACAAGGTAACCCACCACATTGTTACTACTGGACCTCCTGTGGTCTCGAAAGCACGTCGTTTACCTCCTGACAAACTTCTCGCTGCCAAGAAGGAGTTCGACTTCCTGCTCAAACAAGGCATTTGTCGACCCTCCGACAGCTGCTGGTCCTCACCATTGCATATGGTGGCAAAAAAGAACGGGGAATGGAGGCCTTGTGGATATTATAGGCTTTTGAATGCCTGCACTGTCCCAGACCGCTATCCTATACCTCATATACAGGATTTTGCACATCAGCTCGAAGGATGCTTATTTTTTTCAACTTTGGTTCTAGCGAAGGCGTATCACCAAATTCCAGTTGAACCTAAAGACATCCCTAAGACTACAATTTGCACACCTTTTGGTTTATACGAATTCGTTCGTATGACTTTCGGACTTTGCAATGCAGCACAAACGTTCCAGAGATTTATTCACTCTGTACTCCGCAATTTACCTTTCTGTTTTGTCTATCTTGATGATGTTTTAGTTGCATCAAAATCAGTAGAAGATCATTTTGATCATCTTAGGCAAATTTTTAATCGTTTCAAAGAACATGGCTTATTTATAAATATGGATAAATGCAAATTTTTACAGAAACAAATTTTTTTCTTGGCCATATTATTAATCAGCATGGTATCAGACCCTCTCCTGAACGCGTGGAAGCTATATCCAAGTTTAAACGTCCCGAAACTGTTAGGGAACTACGACGTTTCCTTGGTATGGTGAACTTCTACCGTCGTTTCCTTCCTTTCGCCGCACATCACCAAGCTAAACTTAACGCCTATCTTACTGGTTCCAAGAAGGACGGCGCTCGAAAAGTTGATTGGTCGGAGGATTCTATGAAATCATTTGAGTTGGTCAAACAGCAGCTGAGCCATGCCACTCTGCTGGCACATCCTTCAACTTCTGCACCTCTAGCTGTTGTGGTAGACGCCTCTGACGTCGCACTAGGAGCAGTGGTTCAGCAGAAAGTAGATGCTGGTGAGTGCCATTAAATATTTTCGATTTTTCCTTGAAGGAAGAAGTTTCGTGTTATTCACTGATCACAAAACTTTAACTTTCGCTTTTCAACAAAATTCAGACAAAGCATCACCACGCCAATTGCGACATCTGGACTTTATCGGCCAATTTACCACCGATATTCGGCATATTTCCGGTAAGGATAATGTAGTCGCCGATGCTTTGTCTCGTGTTAACGAAATTCAGGTATCCAGCGCCATCGATTTCAAAGGCATTGCTGAGAAACAATCTACAGATCAGGAACTTAGCCAACTGATGCAAAATTCCTCCCTCAAATTCAAAAAGGTCCTAATTTCTGGTTCAGATATTTTCTGCGAGGATTCTCCCAAAGGTTTGCGGCCTTTCATTCCTGAAATATTTCGGAAACAGATTTTTAATTTGGTACATTCTCTTTCTCACCCTAGTATTCGATCGACAACCAAGATGACCACTGCTCAATATTTCTGGCCCTCCTTTAAGAAGGACGTCCGCAACTGGACTCAAAATTGCCTCGCTTGTCAGAAGAGCAAAGTGTCTAGACACGTTAGGAGCTCTTTTAGTAAATTTCCCGTGTGTTCAAACCGTTTGGAAGTAATCCACATTGATCTTATTGGCCCTTTACCACCTTCACAAAATTTTAGGTACTGCCTAACCATCATCGATCGGTATTCACTTTGGCCTGAAGCTATTCCTATTTCCGATATTAGCGCCGTCACTGTTGCTGAAGCGCTCTGTCAAATTGGATAGCACGTTTTGGCATCCCTAAAATTATTATTACTGATCAAGGTTCGCAGTTCGAATCGCAACTTTTTACCGAATTATCTAAATTTTACGGTTTCAAGCGTTCTAGGATCACTGCATACCATCCGCAGGCAAACGGATGCGTTGAGCGTTGGCACAGGACCTTAAAAGCAGCAATTATGTGTCATCAGAATAAATCTTGGTCAAGGATTTTACACCTCGTCTTGTTTGGGCTACGTTCCGTTTTCAAGGAAGAATTCGGTGCTACGGCAGCAGAGATGGTTTACGGAGAGAATATTCGATTACCTTACAATTTCTTTCAAAATTCTAAAGTTTTCAAACCCCAAAACGATTTTGTAACAAATCTGCGTGATTCTATGGCCCAAATCAAACCTATTCCTGCTTCAAACCACTCTTTAACAAAATTTTTCAGATTCAAAGACTTGGATTCCTGCCATTCCGTTTTCGTACGCACGGACGCAGTTTGTATCTCACTGCAACCTCCTTATGAAGGTCCTTACAAGGTTCTAAAGCGAACCGAAAAATTTTTCACGCTGCGGATTAAGGATAGAGAAGTCAACATCTCCGTCGACCGTTTGCAACCTTGCTACGAAGAGGTCCTCGATGAGGTTAGCTCAACTGAGCAAACCCCTTCCTCGTCTCGTAGTAAAACTCCAGAAGAACACGTTGCTCAGTAGGACGCCACGAAGCAGCCACGCACAGTTACTTTTGCCGAAACTGGAGTTGATGATGGTGCACTTGCAGAACGAACTTCTCGAAGTGGACG